>CM033644.1:597910-616728 GCA_019512145.1 Engystomops pustulosus | reverse complement strand
GCGTCCATCATAGATCTACCACAACATCTCCATACCACAGGTGACAGTCACTTATCATAATGATCCCGGCCACACGTAACTACAAGGATCTTCACTTTCTAAGATTACAGAAAAAAAATTGTAATTATCCACCCAGGTTCCCGATTTTACAAGAAAAAGTAAACAAAACAAATTATCATAATTGGTTTTGTCGTGTCTGGAAGCATCTGACGAGATTAACTCCAAACATCTGAGTAAAATATAAAAGTATTTATGAAGTGTAGAATAAAAAACATAGAGGTAATGATTCAGGATACCCAATACAACTTAATTTATGTTGGGATATGACAATGTAGTGGGGAAAAAATTCAAAATGTTATATTTTTTTAAAAGTATGAATAATAAAATATTGTAATTATACGAACCCTCAGCATGAAGGAAATATCCACGGAGCTTGAAACTTCAAGACCACCGGTGGAAAATATGTAACAGGTTCCCCCACTGCTAGGAGTCATTTATAAGTCTGACTTCTTATGTCGTAGAATAACCTTTAGGGCCCCCTCAAGCTCTAGGTCCCAGTAGACACCCTTACCACTGTACACCCTAGGACTTATTGACATAGGAGAATATTATTCATATATTGGGATGATATCTGGATGTTTCATAGTTTCATAGTTTATATGGTTGAAAAAAGACACTTGTCCATCAAGTTCAACCAAGGAAGAGCCTCTATGTAGGAATAGACTGTAGAACATTTAGTATTGCACCTGACATGAGATGCTGAAGAGCAAATGTGTTGTATTCAATTATACAGATGAAGCTGTTTTATGCAGTGACATGAAGCCCTCAGGAGACCTTCCACCAGCCTCGTTACTATCAGTAGACTCATTAGCTGTTTCTCTCTATTCTCTAACCACTCATTATTTTTTATGGTGTGTAGACCTCTGGTAGTGGCAAATGAGATAGTGTGTAGACCTCTGTTAGTAGTGTGATAAGATGGTGTGTAGACCTCTGGTATAGTAGTGTGATGAGATGGTATGTAGACCTCTGGTAGTATGTTGATGAGATGGTGGTAGACCTCTGGTAGTGGCCAATGAAGATAGTGTGTCGACCTCTGGTAGTAGTGTGATGGATGGGTGTGTACACCTCTGGTAGGAGTGGCAATGAGATAGTGTGCAGACCTCTGGTAGTAGTGGTGATGAGATGGTGTGTAGACCTCTGGTAATAGTGGTGATGAGATGGTGTGTAGACCTCTGGTAGTAGTGGTGATGAGATGGTGTGTAGACCTCTAGTAGCAGTGTGAGGAGATGGTGTGTAGACCTCTGGTAGTAGTATTGATGAGATGGTGTGTAGACCTCTGGTAGTGGCAATGAGAAGTGTGTAGACCTCTGGTAGTAGTGGTGATGGGATGGAGTGTAGACCTCTGGTAGTAGTGGTGATGAGATGGTGTGTGAACATCTGTGTAGTAGTATTGTGAGATGGTGTGTAGACTCTGCGTAGTGGAAATGAAGATATGTGTGTAGACCTCATTGGTAGTAGTGGTGATGAGATGGTGTAGACCTTGGTAGGTAGTGGTGATGAGATGGTGTGTAGACCTCTGGTAGTAGTGGGATGAGATGGTGTGTATGTAGACCTTGGTAGTAGTGGTGATGAAGAGGTGGTAGACCTCTGGTAGTAGTGGTGATGAGATGGTGTTGACACCTGGTAGTATGTGATGAGGATGCGTGTGTTGTAGAACATCTAGTAGCAGTGGTGATGAGATGCTATGTAGACCTCTGGTTAGTATGTGATGAGATGGTTGGTAGGACCTCTGGTAGGGCAATGGATAGTGTGTAGACTCTCGTGGTTAGTAGTGGTGATGAGATGGTGTGTAGACCTCTGGTAGTAGTGGTGATAAGATGTTGTGTAGACCAATGGTAGTAGTGGGTATGAGATGGATGTGTAGACCTCTAGTCAAAGTGGTGATGAGATGCTATGTAGACCTCTGGTAGTTTGTGGTGATGAGATGTTGTGTAGACCTCTTGTATGGTCAGAACTCACTGTTGAGTAGGTCCAGTGGAGCAGCTGAGTCATGCTTGAAGCATTATTAATTGCCAATATGGAGATAGACCAGAATCACAGTGACCGTTCATCACACAACATTTTGGGGAGACCTGTAAATTACACATGGGGGTGACATTACCTTTGTAAATACACATGGGGGGTCACATTACCTTTTATGCTGAGGGTTTAGCTGAAATAAGAGTAACTCAAGATTAGGGTTATGCTTTTAAAATATAATTTTAGAATTTTCTCGAGAATTCTTATATCACAACATACGAGATATGCTTAGCACTAGGCGTCCTGGCTCATGTCTCTATGGTTTTTCTATACTTTGTAAATACTTTTATATTTTACTTTTACTCAGATGTTTCGAGTTAATCTCGTCAGATGTTTCCAGACACAATACAACTAATTATGAGGATTTGTTTTCTTTTCTTTTATAAGTAAAATTGGGAACCAGGGAGGATAATTACAGCTTTTTCTTTAGCTTTAGAAAGTGAAGATCCTTGTAGTGACGTGTGACTGGAATCATCTGGTAAGTGGACTTCCCGACTGCTGTTCACTGTCGGTTATGAGAGCTGTTGTGGTAGAATCTATGATGGAGCTATATGGTTCTTTTGTTTCTTTTGTGGTTATAATTACATGAAGGATGAGGCCATTCTGCTACCATTTGGGCGGAGATGTCATGGGGTTGATGGGAAGGATTGAAGGCTTTCATATGGTCGTTCTCTTCTCGGGGGGGAGGCTCCTGCGGCAGCCAGGTGTCTTACAGTCATAGACAGGTTTATGTGAGGATTGTGAGAAGACAAGACACAATTAGGAGACCTTAACTTCCTTGCTCTGATGCCCTTTCATCTTCTTCTGTCTTCTTCTTAATAGAGAATGGACGAGATTTGGATTTGTGGAGACACCAACCGTTTTAAAGAGCTTGAGTGTTAACTTAACGTTGGTACTCCATCCATATTATGGACTGTTCACAAAAAATTTCTGGCCTGATTGATCTGTGTTTGGTGTCTACCGGAGCCTCACAATCCCCATGTTACTTCTTCATCAGCCAGTGTGATTCCATGTGTGAGATCCTGTTCACCCCAGTACATGCGTTCCCACCAGTTTATGGCGATAAGGGTGGGAGGGGGGGGAATGGTCTCGGTTACCCGGTGTATATCTCAGTTCTACCTACTAGGTGTTCCCACTATTGCCCAGTGCTTGTTGTTGTCGGTCATGTCCTTCAATCGACCATTACACTACACCACCGTTATGACCTTCACCCATCAGCTGCAGATGGTGGTCTCCATCTTCTAGATCCCCTCCAGCACAGGAAGACACAAAGCCTTCTCCAACTGCAGCTCCCACCTCATCATTGTGTGCATGTGCATGGGGCACATTTACTAAGGGTCCGCACACCACATTCTCGTAGTGTTTCCCCACTTTTTCCATTTTGTGCCGCATTTACCTGGGGTTTTTGCTGCACGCAATCGGGTTTTGGCGCACGATCTTAGTGAATCGCAGCAGCTCCGAATCCTCATCGGACAACGCACCTCGCGAAGGGACGGATAAGTAAATGTGCCCTAATGTCTTCCGTCTATATCTTCCCACCAAGAGATGATTCTGTAGATGTGAACAAATCAGCCGGGCAGCAGAGAGGAGAGGCAGAGGAGAAGCCAGGAGACAGAGGGATGAGCCGGCCAGCAGAGAGGAGAGGCAGAGGGGAAACCAGGAGACAGAGGGATGAGCCGGGCAGCAGAGAGGAGAGGCAGAGGAGAAGCCAGGAGACGAAGGATGAGCCAGGCAGCAGAGAGGAGAGACAGAGGAGAAGCCAGGAGACAGAGGGATGAGCCGGGCAGCAGAGAGGAGAGACAGAGGAGAAGTGAGGAGACAGAGGTATGAGCCAGTCAGCAGAGTTATGGAAAGATTGGAGGGGAGTTAGAGAGTAAGCTGGAAGACCACAGAGAAGAATATTGCAATAGCCCAAGTGGGAGATGATGAGGGCATGGACTAGTAATTTTGTCGTTAGATACAATAATTTTTAGGTGAGGGTGACAGATTGTAGTGAGGACCTGGCTGTGGGGCTTTAAGAAGTTTTAAGACAAAGATTTCTCTAAGGCAAAAGACTTTTGGGATGTGGGAGAGAGTGTGGAGCCATTAATTGGGATTGATAGTTCTGGTGGAAGGGATTAAGAGGCAGATTTTTTTTAAACATATTTTTTATTAGGTTTTGAAATGAGTAATTAGTGGTTGTCCATATAATATTGGAATACACAGTTCTCAGCTGTGCATGTGTATTTACCAAGTGATGGCTCTGTGTGCAGAAGCACTTGATTTTGGCCCTACTCCTCAGGCCATACCGGTCTCTTGTGCCCTGCACATTTCTATACCAGGTCTGGTCTGAACATTAACCTGAGGTATGAGGTGATCCAGGAAAGGGCCTAAAAAGTGACACCAAGAGATGATAGAATTAGTAGCAAGATGGTCAACAGTGTCAGAGGACAGAATAGAAGGTAAGGGCAGTGATGGTGGTGGAAGATAGTCCTCTGTGAATAAGCTTACATATAGGATGTTCTATATAATAATAGACACAATCATCCCAAAATGAATAATAAGTACAGAATGATGAACAAGAAAAACATTATGGGGCACATTTACTAAGGGTCCGCAGACCGCGATTCTGTGGGTTTTCTTGAATATTTCCTTTTTGCGGCGAATTGCCCCGTGTTTTTGGCGCACGCGTTCGGATTGTGGCGCATCGGCACCGGCTTGCCTGCTACCCAAATCGGGGGGCGTGCCATTGGACAACACGACTGATTCGGACAAACCGCGGAATTTAAAAACTAAATTGTGTCGCAAGATCAAGCACTTACATGCACCGGGAAGAAGAAGGTGAACTCCGGCGGACCTGAGCGGGGAAGCGACACATGCAGGAAATTGAGCGCATGATCTTAGTGAATCGCAGCAGATCCGAATCCTCGTTGGGCAACACACAGCAGGGATTGCAATGGGACGGGTAAGTAAATGTGCCCCAGTATCTTTATATAATGGTATCTTCCAAAGAAACAAAAGTCGGGGGAATGTGCCGTGATTTTGGTCATCACAGATGTTCCTTTCATCTTCTCCTTTGTAAACTTTAAGATGCTGAAGTTTGAATACATTTGAATTTGCCAAGTCAGCGGCATAAAATCTCCAAAACTGCAGATATGCAAAAAAAAATCCTGGCATGCAAAACGATTTCTAGTGAGAAACAAGCAAACGATGGCCGGCCCGCACCATGAGCCGCGTGACACGTGGAAGGGATGACCTTTCTTATTTTGAAAATATGATTAATCACAAAATTCGTGGATGAAAAGAATTTGTTCAGGATCCAGATCATTGGTCTAGAAGTATCTGTTCTGCTCATTTGTGTGTATGAAGAATAAATATTGTTCTAAGGTAATTGTAAAGGGGAAAATCTGATTGTCTGACTCTCTGCATTATCAATATTTTACGGTAATCTTTCTCTCATTATGTAATAGCTGTCTGTCTATCTATGTCATATCTATATAACTATCATATATGTATCTAGATCTTGAGAAAGTCTTTGGATGAAGCTGAAACGTAGCATCTTGGGAATAAAAACCGCATAATCTGAATCACTTTTTTGGAGTGTCACCTTTTTCCATTTTTATTTATTATAGGACCAAGCCTGGTCCTGTGTGCAGGCAGCCATATCCATTACTTTATACTTTCAGATATCTATCTATATATCATCAATCTCATATCTATGTATGCATCTGACATACAGAGGGTCAGATGTATCAGTGTTCTGCACTCACATCTCATTGTTGCGCCAGAATTATCACAAGCTACAACCATCTGTGAGGAGTTGAGTTCCTGCCTCTTATTAATCATTTTACATTAAGTGCAATGTTAGATTGGGGCTCTTACATGTGATCCCCCTACAAGCTTCTCTCTGCTCCTCTTCTGCACTCCAGCATGAGAATGACCCTCACAGCAGCACCCAGGTGTGTGACACCCTGCACCCAGTGACCTCCTCAGCAGTGGCTTCTCCAGGAGGGGATCCCTCAGTGCTGATCTTCTGCTGCCCCCTGTAATTCTGGTCAGTATCCCCCTCAGACACCAGTGTGGTCATCCTGCTACACGGGGGACACTTCTCTGTCCTATCTGCAGCTCCCAATCACTTCTCTTCTATCCTGCTACACGGGGCACTTCTCTGTCCTTTCTGAAAATCCTACTCTTTTCTCTTCTATCCAGCTACACAGGGACACTTCTCTGTCCTGTTTGCCGCTTCTACTCACTTCTCTTCTATCCTGCTACATGGGACACTTCTCTGTACAATCTGCAGCTCCCAATCACTCCTCTTCTATCCTGCTACACGGGACACTTCTCTGTCCTGTCTGCAGCTCCTACTCACTTCTATACACTGTAGAAAAAAGTCCACAGCAGCATAGTGTAAAAAAAACCCTAATAAGGGGGATGCAAAGACTCAAGAGTCCCGGTAAAAGACTTACATGCATATATATTTTCCAAAAAATGAGACAAGTTCAAGATAGTGAAAAGAGGAAGGGTGCACGTCGGGAAGGAGTAACAAAGACAAAATCAGGCGCAAACCAGGAAACTGATACACGGTGAACTATGGCAAACTACTGGAAAAAGGCACAAATACTCCAATGCGCTCAAAAAGCCACTAAGATACAACCAAAAAATGTGAATCAGACAAAGATAAATGACCCCCCAAAGGTGCAAAAAAAATCCCAGGGAAGGGGAAATAAGATAAATGGAGAAATTTGTATTTTTATCTTTTACAAAAAATGAGCTTATCCGGTGCTTTTACTTCTACACCTTATTTCAGAAAGGGGAGTCAATCATTCTGTAAAAAGTTGGTGCTGGATGGTGCTGGACAACAGGGGTGTAAATTGAAGGGGTGCAGAGGGTCCCTTTGCCTCCGGGCTCTGGCTTAGGGGCCTATAAGGTGTCACTTTCCCATATGACAAGACTAGTGCTATAAACCATACAATATAATCAGGGGCCCGGCATGGACTTTGCAGCTTCAAGTTTCTCCAAGGATGGACAACATAAAAAAATCACTAACAACAAAAAACAAGTGCACCAGCAGCCACAGCCCCACCTCCAGTGCACCCGGAAGGTCATTTCAATGTCTTATATTACTCTATGAATATATCTGACTGGTTACTCAGTGTATTACACACATAGTGACACACGTGGGGGACATTTATCACGCTGTGTCTCAGGTTCCCTTATTTGTTCCTTTTCTTGTCCTGTAATTTATGTGTTAGTTGTTGTTGCGCCTTATTAAATGCATTTTGAATTGTCGCAAATTATTCCCCTACAAAGAAGATCTCATTTGCGAACACGAAGACTGAGAGAAGGTGACAGAACGTTCAGGGCTTCATTTTTGCCCAAAAATAGTCTCAGCTTGTACAATGTCCGGACCACATTGTGCTGTAAGTGCAGGGACTAAAAGTTACAGATATGTAAAAAAATAAATTTTCTTGCTCAAATGAGTCAATGACTTTTTTATTATAATGTATAGGAAACGATAACATTGTTACATCTGCACATTAAAGGGAAACAAGTCAATACCATGCATATCCAAAAACAGTTTTTAATCAGATTTCTGGACTTTAACTTATATAAAACTTTACCTGGCTCCCTGCCCGGTCGTCACCTGGGCGTGGTCATCCTTGCTCAAAGTAAGTGCCCCCATCCACAAAGAGCGCGCCCCCCTCAACGGGGAAAGATAGGACATGTCTACTCCGTGCGGCCATTGCTATCTATGGGGGATGTATGCACGGCCCCCATACGTTTGTCTGCATGCCGCCTAATAGCCACTCATTGGAGCTTATTTACTAAGGGTCGCGGATCACACTTTCAATGGACTTTTCACAGTTTTCAGGATTTGACAGGTATTTAACAGGAGTCTGCACTGGGATTGTGTCGCACATGATTGGATTTTTGCGCAGCTGCGCTGCTTACATGCGGCAGAAATCGGGGGACGGACCGTCGGACAATCCGACTGATTCGGACTGCGCGCAGGATTTAACTTTTAAATTGTGTCACAAGACAATGCACTTACATGCACCAGGAAGAAGAAGGTGAACTCCGGCGGACCTGAGCGGGGAAGCGACACATGCAGGATATCGGAAGCACCATCTTAGTGAATTGCGGCACAGGGCATTATCGCCAGACAATGCACTTCCATGAACTCTGCGGGACAGGGTAATGTGCCCCATTATGTCAGATGAGGAGCAGACACTCCAAACCACTAAGTGGTGGACTTTTGATTGCACCTAAGAAAGTCGCAAAATAGAGACAAATCTACTAACGGCGCCAAAAAGTGTGCGTAATACAAACAAGCAAAAAAATGATGGTCAATGTCCCCCATAGTAATATGTTGCCATTTGTCTTAGATTATTATACAATTTGCATTGTCTCCTCAAAGTTGTGTAACAGAAGCAGCATCTTGTATAGATACCAGAACTCATCGGTACCAGGCGCTGCAGGGATGTGGAGATATTGATGATACATTATGGCCACTACCTACAGTACTATATAATGTATATTACGGTTTGTTTGTCCTACCGATTTATATAACTAATCATCTAAACCGTACAGAATGGAAATCCTGTTCCATCACATTGTAGTGTATAACTACACACAGGACCCCCAGTATGGAGAATACACAGCACCCCCTGCACTCACCTGGGGAAGGATTGGGGTCCTGTAGATCCAGCATGCTCTCTCCTGCAGGGGTATATAGCACAGTATATAGTGTAGTCTCCTGCTCACATTCCTGGCACAGGCAGCACCATGTTTAGGTAACAATCTCTATTCAGTCCTGACAACAATTCATCCCAAGAACAATGATACATCTCCGGGGAGACGGCAAACACCAGGGGGCAGAGACTACAAGATATGACAGGTGTCAGAATGTACGGGAGGGGAAGGAGATTATCTATCTATCTATCTATCTATCTATCTATCTATCTATCTATCTATCTATCTATCTATCTCCTATCTATCTATCTATCTATCTCATATCTATCTATCTCATATCTATCTATCTATCTATCTATCTATCTATCTATCTATCTATCTATCTATCTCTTATCTATCTATCTATCTATCTATCTATCTATCTATCTATCTATCTATTCTATATCTTCCCACCAAGAGATGATTCTGTAGATGTGAACAAATCAACTGTTCTCTTCTATGACTCCATTATTTAACCCTCTAATCAGCTCGAGAAACCACGACTTTACAATCAGATTCCAAAATTGGTTTTGACAGAAGAGATGTGTTTCAAGGTTGAGAGAAACCTGTAGACCCATAGAGCCTCCACCATCCACGATCCTTGCCCGGTCCAGATCTTCCTTTTTAATTTTCTAGCCTTCACTTTCCCCAGAATCTTACAGATTTTAATATAGAGGACACTGAGGTTGGTGGTTACTAAAACGGGATAGAGTACCTTGGTCCAGAGGTGGACCTCCAAAATATTTTTCTGGGGTCTTCCATAACGACAACTTGACTTTTGAGACAAAATATTAGCTGGAGAAGAATCCGGAGATAACAATAGTGCTGGTAAATTAGTGTGAGAGACTAAGACAGAAGAAGGGGAGATTTTGGAGGAAGAACATCAACACAAGATGAACTAGAGAGAACTCGGGAATCTGTGAATAGACTCTACAGATGGATGAACAACGACGGTCACTCATTGTAGCGGGAGCCGAAGAGATTCTGCAAGTGGAGGCGCAATTGTAAAAAAAGTAGAAATAATGTTTGTTTGTTTTTTAATCAATTATTATAATTTGCTTTTGGACAAGGCGTCGTTTTTCTCTTCATTAAAAATTTGAAATCTAAGTTTCCAGGCGCAAGAAAAGCAATTAAGCGGAAAAAAAAACAATGTTCAGGTGTAAAACTGGGAAATTTTTGATAACAAACATAGTGACACAACTAGTGACCAATTATGGTAAGTGGTTCCCGGTGCTGTCAGCTGTGGTGTGGAGATGTTGTGGTAGATCTATGATGGACACTGTTATGGTTCCTTTTTGTGTTTTAACTGTGATAATTCCATGTAAGTGATGGTGATGATGATCCGCCATTACGATGATCTGTACCACTTTAGGCCGGCAGGAGGGTGATGGGACATAATGGAAAGATGGAGCCTTGTACGCTTCTCTCTTATTGTAGTCAGAGCAGTAGGGGAGGGGTTCCTGCTGCTGCAGGTGCTTCACAGTCATAGACAAGTCTGATCTTAGGAATGTGAGTGTCCTGTTAAAAAACAAATAAGAGACTTCACTTGTTGGCTCTGATATCCTCTGATCTTTCAGTCCTCTTCTCTACGGGGAATGTTAAAGAGAAGTTACAGAATTTGGAAGCCTCTATCAATTCAAGTGTTCAGTATTTTCCCTATTTTAATCATCCATATCATGGCTTCGACTGCATTTGTCCTGGTTGGGGTCTCCACTCTTCCATGTACTCAGGGCCGGCAAAACAGAAAGACAAAGGACATAGGATTTGGATTTTTTTGTTTCTGGAAATTTTGTGTGTTTTTAATTGTATTTGAGGAGTTTCTGCAACTAACGGTGAGGAACTAAATATGGTTCTCAACAGGAAACATAACTATGAATATTTTTAGAGCTATAATTACTGTATACGCTTCTAACTTTTTTACAAAATGTTTTAATTTTTTTACATCTACATTACGTGTTAAATTTCCCTTTGAATGGAGCAGCACAGGGTTCGAAAACAAGAGTCTCTCAGCGGGAAGGCAGAAAACTAAAAGTTGTGTTGTATGAAGATACAGAAGGGGGGAGGGAAGAGAAGGTCTGTGCTCAAAAACAATTTTGGATAACAAAGAAGAGAGTTACATTAAAGTAAAAACATCTTCCATATCAGTTATGCACTAAAACATTCCTTTCACATCTAGGAAGGTCTCACCAAGCTCAAGCACATATAGATTCCCCTTAATATATTGTACTGATGTACCACATAAGGTCCTCCTGACCGTCCTAGGATCTGATTCATGAGGCGGAATCTTCCCTTTTTCCTTTAATTTTAAATCAAAAGTCTCAGTTCTCCCTTTTTGTTGAGTGAAACTATTATCCATGGTGTGTTAGCGTCTCCTTCACAAAACCAACTCTTCCTTCCTGGTTGTCCATGTCTCCTCACTAAGGGTGACCTTCAAAGGGAACAGATATCTTTGAGCCATTGTGAATCTCGTTTGTGGGTATCTTGTACTATAGGGGTAAGATCAAGCATTAACATATTACTATGGGTGAGCTCTAGAATTTGCCTTCACCCATTTTCATAAAATTTACAAACCAAAGGTGGATGAGGGAGGTGCAAAGAACTGGATGAGCATTTGACTAGATCTTTCTAGTCTGTAAGCCAAACTATTTTACCATTAGTTTCCACAGTTTAAAATATTGAATATATTTAAGAATGGCGCCTATGATGTCTTGGTTTCTCAAGCTGTAGATTAAAGGGTTAAATAATGGAGTCACCAAAGTATATAGGACAGATAGACCCTTGTTCAGATCTACGGAATTATCTCTTGGTGGGAAGATATAGATGGAGGACAATGTCCCGTAGTACATGCACACGATGATGAGGTGGGAGCTGCAGGTGGAGAAGGCTTTGTGTCTTCCAGTACTGGACGGGATCTTGAGGATGGTCCGAATGATTGAGATGTAGGTGCCTACAATAAACATGAATGGTGACAATATCACAGGACACCCAACCACAGCAGTAACCAGCTCTGCAATAGATGTACTGGAGCAGGACAATCGTAGAAGAGGAGCCACATCACAGTAGAAGTGGTTGATGATGTTGGGGCCACAAAAATATAACTTGCTGACAGAAATGTATACGAAAAATGCCAAACTGAACCCCAACATCCAGCAGGAGGCCACCATCTGAAGCTGGTGGGTAAAGGTCATAATGTTGGAATAGTGTAGAGGTCTGCAGATGGCTACATGTCGATCAAAGGACATGGCCGCCAACAAAAAGCACTGGGAAACTGTGGGAACACTCAATAAGTAGAACTGAAATATACACCGGGCAACCGAGACCATTCCCCCTCCCACTAGTATCAGCCACAACATGGTGGGAACGATGTTACTGGTGAACAGCATCTCACACAAGGACAACTGGCTGAGGAAGAAGTACATGGGGGAGTGGAGGCTCCGGGAGACACCAACCAGGACAATCACCAGGACATTTGTGGTTAACGCCGTGATGTAGATGATCAAAAATAAAATGAAAACCAAAATTTTTAAATTCTGAAGGTCCCCAAATCCTAGGAGAAGAAATTCCTTGACTGTTGATTGATTTTGCTCGTTCATTGCCTGGAGAGCAAGAAGAGAAAGAACAGTGGATATTGGTGTGAATTTTTTTTTTAACAGGTCCCTTCTTAATTGTATTTTTTAAAATGATCCCATAGTAAAGTCTCCCGGCAGGACTAAAAAGTACTTGTAAGAAAAGCAAAAAAATTAAAGTACATTTCCTGAAAATATGGTTGGTAAACAACAAAAGAACATACAAAAGCATAAAAAAACAGGTGTCACAGCAGACTGGGTTTATACGATATCTATTTTCAGGTTCTTTAAAAAAAAACACAATAAAATCTGGAAAATCAACTTGTAGGACCATGGACGTAGTGGTCAACCATGACAGACGGGAGGAGGATCATGTGTTCCTCCAGTGAGTGAAAGAAGATGGACCATGGACAGCAAGGGCAGATTTCTTATGAAGGTAGGTGGAAAAACATGCAAATACGTTTTCCAGGATGGGATATGGAAAACCACACCTCTTTTAGCTTCCTTGTAAGGCACTGTACTGAGGAGGCCCAACCAGGTCTACAGGTGGGAATCTGTTCCATCTGGAGTAGATATACTGCTTTGGTTTTAATCCCGCATCATGTCATTAGGCTTCCTGAAGGTCATGCTTGATGTCAAGGGCCTTACAAGGTCGCTAAAAGAGGTGTGGAGCGTCAATGGCTAGAAGTCTCCACATGACTACAAAGCGGCAGTAGGCAGTAAGGAGAACTCTTACTTCCCAACGCTTATGAAGGTAAGTGGGACAAATGACAATCAGGCAGCCCCCAAGCCAGAGTTAAAATTTATATTAATGTGGCCATCCCATATAACAGTAATGGCGAACCTTCTGGTGGCCGAGTGCCCGAACTGCAACCCAAAACCCCCCTTATTTATCACGAGGTGCCAACTAAAAATTAATGCAGTAACCTATTGCTCCCTGTTCAACAACTTTCAATCATATTGGCCTCCCGAGGACACCAACACAGTAGAAAGATGGAAAATTTTCATCATTTTAGCTGCTTTCCAGTGTCCCTCTGTACACAGAGAATTGTGGGACCAGGAGAAGGTCCTCCAAAGATAATTCAATCCTGTCTACTCATTCTCCCTCTTCCTACAGTCCCAAGTAACGAAGTCAGTATCAAAATATGACTGAAAGCAGCATCTTTTAAGTTGCTTGGAACTGCAGGAAGATTCTTTGAGTCCGGACTGGTGTCCTGGGGCGATGGCTCAGGTGCCCACAGAAAGGGCTCTGAGTGCCACCTCTGGCACCCGTGCCATAGGTTCGCCACCACTGCCATATAAGATAAGTCTGGCTAGAAAGTGTTCATCATGCATGATTAAATGGTGGCCAAAATTTCATACCTTCAATACTAAAACAAAGGTAGCCTGCAGGCAACACTGAAGCGTGGTGGAGGTGAACCCATATATCATCATGGAGACATCTTCTACGGCCTCACAAAGCATTTTTAGTGCAATATACGTAACCAAAAATTGAAAAATATAACTCTTGTGGATAGGTTGATGGAAAAAAATAGTTAGACTTCTCAGAAGGTTGAAACTTTACTGTTACTGGGCCTATAAGCAGAGCCCCATTCATTATGCCCTTATGTGAGGCTCAATGATGTTCTGTGTTTTTGCTGCAGGGTGAGTATTCTGGCTAAATTCAGAGAACCTGGAGTCTGATGTATTCAGGAGCAAAAACATGTACAGTAATAGGAAGAGGGACTAATAACCTCCATAGCAATGTCAGACACAATGGGGGGGCTGGATTTTCTGTAGGTGTCTTATTACAATAAAGACTCATAATATGGGATTGTGATGAAATCCTAAATATTCTCTAGGCTGGAAGTTTCTCCACGTTGAATAGATTGTTTCATACCTGTCATGACGTGTGATGCTGAAGACCAGGTGTGTTGTATTCATTGACACAGGTGATGCCGTTTTATGTAGCGACATGAAACCCACCAGAGACCTTGTTATTATCAGTAGACTCATTAGTAGGTTTTCTCTATGGTTTAACCATCCATTATCTGTGAAAACGGTCATATTATTTCAAATGTTAGATTATTCAGATGTAAGATAATGGTGGCATCTTGGGTTTCCAGAGTAGTGGAGGACCAAATATCCTTCTTGACCCTGGTAGACTTAGGTTATGGAATAGTCATTTCATGAGTCTTGGTTTTGACCAATTTGGCTAAATGTGTGACAAGCAGAGGGGTTTACCCCGAGATTGGTTGGACTTTGGTCGATTCCCAATGACGTTATCCAAGTGACCCTGTTGGTTTTTACCCTTTGTCCCCGATACAGGAATCTGGGATTCACTACGATGTATTACTTCTCAGAGTCCTCCCAATACTCTAGATTCGAGATGAACACATCTTCAATTTCACCAATTTCACTGAAACTGCAGCAATTTTTTTTTTGAAGATTTGGTTAATCAGCAAATCACTTCAATCCAACGTTGCTCCAATTGTTCGTGAAATTGGTTTATAACTCCGTCTATTCATCTAAAACGCTGATATTTTAGAAAAAAAGTCCTATCCCGTTTTGTTCATTTCCTATAATATATTTCTGACAATAAACTCTAATAATGACCATAAATCTAAAATTGATGAAACAAGATAGGAACTTTTATTCAAAAATATCAGCGTTTTGGAGGATTGGAAGGTGTTTTATACCAATTTGTAGGACAAGCAGAACAACAGTATAAAAAAGCAAAAAGAAAAGAAAGATGTCATCATGTCTGATCTGTCTCATCTCTCTTTCTATGTGTCAGATACTAGTACAATGTTCAGAAGGTAAATGAAAGTGTATATAAACCTTGTACCTTGATAATTTAAGCACATTGTCAGCACACAACATCTCACAGCACAGAGGGATCATGAATCGTCTGCTCAGAGACGCTCATTTTATTATTCAGTTGTAGGGGTAATTCCATTGAGACAGTACAGGACTGAGTGTTTCTTTGGTTAAATTGTTAATATCTTAAAATGAATTTGTTGTAAATTGTGCAAGCAGTGGCCAATAGGGAAGGGAGAAGCCAGGAGACAGAGGGATGAGCCGGGCAGCAGAGGAGAAGCCAGGAGACAGAGGGATGAGCCCGGTAGCAGAGAGGAGAGGCAGAGGAGAAGCCAGGAGACAGAGAGATGAGCCGGGCAGCAGAGAGGAGAGGCAGAGGAGAAGCCAGGAGACAGATGGATGAGCCAGGCAGCAGAGAGGAGTGGCAGAGGAGAAGCCAGGAGACAGATGGATGAGCCGGGCAACAGAGAGGAGAGGGAGAGGAGAAGCCAGGAGACAGAGAGATGAGCCGGCAGCAGAGACGAGAGGCAGAGGAGAAGCCAGGAGACAGATGGATGAGCCGGGCAGCAGAGAGGAGAGGCAGAGGAGAAGCCAGGAGACAGAGGGATGAGCCGGGCAGCAGAGAGGAGAGGCAGAGGAGAAGCCAGGAGACAGAGGGATGAGCCGGGAAGCAGAGAGGAGATGCAGTGGAGAAGTCAGGAGACAGAGGGATGAGCCAGGTAGCAGAGAGGAGAGGCCGAGGAGAAGCCAGGAGACAGAGGGATGAGCCGGGCAGCAGAGAGGAGCAAAAATTGAAAAATATAAACTCTGTGATAGGTTGATGGAAAAAAATAGTAGTAGACTTCTGCAGAAGGTTGAAACTTTATGTTACGGGCCTATAAGCAGAGCCCATTCATTATGCCCTTATTGAGGCTCAATGATGTTCTGTATTGTTTGCTGCAGGGTGAGGTATTCTGGACTAAATTCGGAGAACCTGGGAGTCTGATGTATTTAGGAGCAAAAACATGTACAGTAATAGGAAGAGGGAGAGGACTAATAAACTCGACCCGTAGCAATGTCAGACACAATGGGGGGGGAGGGGCCTGGATTTTCTGTAGGTGGTGTCTTATGACAATAAGACTCATAATATGGGATTGTGAGAAATCCTAAATATTCTCAGGCTGGAAGTTCTCCACGTTGAATAGATGTTCTCTACCTGAACATGACGTGTGATGCTGAAGACCAGGTGTGTGTATTCATTGACACAGGTGATGCAGTTTTTGTAGCGACATGAAAACCACCAGAGACCTCGTTATATCAGTAGACTCATTAGTAGGTTTTCTCTATGGTTTAACCATCCATTATCTGTGATGAAAATGGTCATATTATTTCAAATGTTAGATTATTCAGAGTAGTAAATAAGGTGGCATCTGGGTTTCCAGAGTAGTGGAGGACCAAATATCCTTCTTGACCCTGGTAGACTTGAGGTTATGGAATAGTCATTTCATGAGTCTGGTTTTGACCAATTTGGCTAAATGTGTGACAAGCAGAGGGGTTTGTACCCCGAGATTGGTTGGACTTTGGTGCATCCCAATGACGTTATCCAAGTGACCTGTTGGTTTACCCTTTGTCCCCGATACAGGAATCTGCGGGGATCACTACGATGTATTACTTCGCAGAGTCCTCCCATTACTCTAGATTCGAGATGAACACATCTTCAATTTCACCAATTTCACTGAAACTGCAGCGCATTTTTTTGAAGATTTGGTTAATCAGCGAATCACTTCAATTCACACGTTGCTCCAATTGTTCGTGAAATTGGGTTATAAACTCCGTCTATTATCTAAAACGCTGATATTTTAGGAAAAAAAGGTCCTATCCCGTTTGTCATTTCCTATAATATATTTTGACAAACTCTAATAATGACCATAATCTAAAATTGATTGAAACAAGATAGAACTTTATTCAAAAAATATCAGCGTTTTGGAGGATTGGAAGGTGTGTTTTATACCAATTGTAGGACAAGTAGTCAAACAGTATGAAAAAGCAAAAAGAAAAAAAAAGGATTGTCTGCTCAATCATGTCATCATGTTGATCTGTCTCATCTCTCTTTCTAAGTGTCAGATACTAGTACAAGGTTCGAAGGTAAATGAAAGTGTATATAAACCTTGTCCTTGATTTTAAGCACATTGTCAGCACACAGCATCTCACAGCACAGAGGGATCATGAATCGTCTGCTCAGAGACGCTCATTTTTATTATCAGTTGTAGGGGTAATTCCATTGAGACAGTACAGGACTGAGTGTTCTTTGGTAAATTGTTAATTTTAAAATGAAATTGTTGTAAAATTGTGAAGCAGTGGCCAATAGGGAGAGAGGAGACGGGAGACAGAGGGAGAGCGGGCAGCAGAGGAGAAAGCCAGGGAGACAGAGGGATGAGGCCTGTAGCAGAGAGGAGAAGCCAGGGGACAGAGGATGAGCCGGGGCAGCGAGAGGAGAGGAGAGGAGAAGCCAGGAGACAGATGGATGATCCGGCAGCAGAGAGGGAGAAGCCCCAGAGAGAAGAAGCAAGAGGAAGAGGATGAGCCGGCAGCAGAGAGAGAGGCAGAGGAGAAGCCAGGAGACAGAGGATGAGCCGGGCAGCAGAGAGGAGAGGCAGAGGATGAAGCCAGAGACAGGGATGAGCGGCAGCAAGAGGAGAGGACAGAGGGAAGCCAGGAGACAGAGGACTGAGCGGCAGGGCACAGAGAGGAGAGGCCAGAGGAGAAGCCAGCAGACCAGAGGATGAGCGGGGCCAGCAAGAGAGAGAGGCAAGGAGAAAGCAGGAGACAGAGGCGAGAGCCGGCAGGCAGAGAGGAGAGGCAGAGGAGAAGCCAGGACGACAGAGGAATGAGCCTGCGGAGGCCTGAGAGGAGAGGCAGAGGAGAAGCCAGGAGACAGATGGATGAGCCGGGGCAGAGCAGAGAGGTGAGGCAGAGGAGAAGCCAGGAGACAGTGGATGAGCCGGGCAGCAGAGAAGAGGCAGAGAGAAGAGAAGCCCAGGAGACGGAGAGAGAGAGATGAGCCGGGCAGCAGAGAGGAGAGGCAGAGGAGAAGCCAGGAGGAAAGGAAAGAGGGATGAGAGGGGCAGCAGAGAGAGTGGCAAGAGAGAAGCCAGGAGACAGAGGATGAGCCGGGCAGTAGAGAGGGAGAGGCGAGGAGAAAGAAGCCAGGGGAGGAGACAGAGGGATGAGCCGGGCAGCGGGGAGAGGCAGAGGACGAACGAAGCCAGTAGACAGCTGGATGAGCGGGGCTAGAGAGGAGAGGCAAGAGGAGAGCAAGGGAGAAGAGGGATGAGCCCACAGCAGGAGGAGAGGCAAGGAGAGAGGAGACAGATGGATGAAGCGGGCCAGAGAGAGGAGGGCAGAGAGGAAGCCATGAGACAGGGGATGAGCCGGGGGGCTAGCAGAGAGGAGAGACAGAGGATGAGCCAGGAGACAGATGGATGAGCCGGGCAGCCAGAGAGGAAGGCAGAGGAGAGCCAGAGACAGATGGATGAGCCGGGCAGCAGAGAGGAGAGGCAGAGGAGAAGCAAGGAGACAGAAGGGGATGAGCCGGGCAGCAAAGGAGGCGAGCAGAGAGGAGAGGCAGAGGAGAAGAAGCCAGGAGACACGAGGGATGAGCCGGGCAGCAGCAGAGAGGGAGAG
>CM033644.1:568456-597739 GCA_019512145.1 Engystomops pustulosus | reverse complement strand
GGCAGAGAGGAAGCCAGGAGACAGATGGATGAGCCGGGGCAGCAGAGAAGAGGTGAGGCAGAGGGAGAAGCCAGGAGACCGATGGATGACCGGGGCAGCAAGAGGAAGAGGCACAGGGAGAAGAGAAGCCAGAGCAGGAGAGCAGAGAGATGAGACGGGCAGCAGAGAGGAGAGGCAGCAGAGAGAAGTGCAGGAGGAAAGGAAAGAGGGATGAGAAGGCGGCAGCAGAGAGAGAGTGATAGAGGAGAAGCCGGAGGGACAGAAGGATGATGCCGGGCAGTAGAGAGGAGAGGCGAGGGGAGAAGCCAGGAGACAGAGGGATGAGCCGGGCAGCGAGGGAGAGGCACCGAGGAGAAGCCAGTGACAGTGGATGAGCGGGCTCAGAGAGGAGAGGCCAGAGGAGAGCAAGGAGAGACAGAGGGATGAGCCCACAGCAGGAGGAGAGGCAGAGGAAGAAGCAGGAGACAGATGGATGAGCCGGGCAGAGAGAGGAGGGCAGAGGAGAAAGCCATGAGACAGAGGGATGAGCCGGGCCGCAGAGAGGAAGAGCGAGGAGAAGCCAGGAGACAGAGGATGAGCGGGCGCCAGAGAGGAAGGCAGAGGAGAGCCAGAGACAGAGGGATGAGCCGGGCAGTCAGAGAGGAGAGGCAGAGGAGAAGCAAGGAGACAGAGAGGGATGCCGGGGCGAGCAGAGAGGAGAGGCAGAGGAGAAGAAGCCAGAGACAGAGGATGAGCCGGGCAGCAGAGAGGAGAGGCAGAGGAGAAGCCAGGAGACAGAAGGATGAGCCCGGGCAGCAGAGAGGAAGAGAGGAAGGAGAAGCCAGGAGACAGAGGGATGAGCCGGGCAGCAGAGAGGAGAGGCAGAGAGAGAGAGGAAGCCAGGAGACAGAGGATGGAGCCGGGGAGCAGAGAGGAGAGGCAGAGAGAAGAAGCCAGGAGACAGAGGGATGTGCCGGGTCCAATGTATATGCAGGGTGGTCGAGGTTGGGGGGGTGGTTAGGGGCGGTGACTGCCGCAGGAGTGCATGGCAGTCACCGCCGGCCTATGGACGCAAGTGGGGGTGGTCCGGGAAGAGGCAGTGATTGGACCGCCCCCTCATAATACATCGGAACCGCTTGGCGAGCGGTCCGACGATTAAATTGTACCCCGCGCAAAGTTAATAGCATTACCAGAGTTTCTGGTAACGCTATCACTCTAACACTGCGGCGTTTGTTCAAGCACTAGGAGTCGCTTAATTTAAGATAATGTGAAAGTATTGACTCCCTGGCAGGGACTTTAGGACTGGGGAGTGTTAAATGCAGTTCGCTTCAGACACAGTTCAGAGTAAGGGCAGGTTATTCATAAGATAGAGCAACAAAACAGCAATGAAATAGACCAAATAGTTCAGAATATGCAAGTGCTAACAAAGTATTTTTATGCCATTTTACAAACATCATTAGATATGGTCACATTAGTCAAATACAAAATCTGGACATTTGTTGTTGGTACACATCACATTTAGTCAGTAGACGTCTAACAGTGACCCCTTGGGACCTTTCCATTTGAATATGTTGATATCTGTTGAAGTGAATTACATCCTGAGGCCGTAGTTCCAGGCTCTCAGTCTCACATTGGCCATTCTCATGGGGATTTTGATGGCTAACCCCAGGTTATTCCCAAATCTCCACAAGGGTCGTTCTATACTTACATTTTCAGTTATAAGCACATATATTGATTAGACAAATATATCTCTATATGGCCATAAATGTCATGGGCCTCCATCTGCTCTTAGTGGGATACATAGGTTTAGGATCTAGGTTCTACCACATCTCATGACACTTCTATCCACCAAGCTCATATAACCATCACATCCACTGCAGAGCTTCTCAGAATTTACTTCCCTGTGTTACCAATCCTTAGGCAACCAATCGGGCGATTTGGGACACTAAACCACAAGAGAGGTCCTTATGGGCTGTGGTTTAGGTCCAAAATCAAGCTGGTATGATTTTAAGCATTCGCAAAAAAATAATAATTCACCTGTCTAGTCATTACTGCGACGCCTGTGAGGTCGGCAGTGATGCCGCCGTAGTACACCCTGGTCACTGCGCAGTGGCGTAGGTCCGTGGGTCTCACTTCCTAATATCACGAGAGGAGGCGCCGGATCTGATAATTGCCTTATGGATATCTAGATAAATATAATAGTTTATTTTTTAATTTTTTGTTTTACGCCAAAGGACTTCAAGAAGGTAAATTTGGGACTTTAAACACCATGCCAAAGGGACTTGTTAGTTTAGGGTCCCAAGTTGCCCTGACAGGTCTTCTTTAAAGAGAATTCTCTTGGATAAAAACACCGGTGATAGTCCGTCGCCCGGCCCCCGATTGATTGTGTCACGCGATTGCACATCCGCATGATGCAATCCCTGGGCAATCCCTTTGAAAACAGTCAGAAAAACCCGACGGAGATGCATGCCACGGGAACCTAGTAAATAAGCCTCATTGTGAAATCATGTCTTGGGGGAGATGTGTTATCTTGAGTTAACATTATTTGGTCCATGTATAAGTTTTCAAAAAGTTCGGAAGAGAAGGAGGAGGATAGGCTGGAATCCTGGCAAAACAGAAGGAGGAGATAATCTGGATAGTGTGTCATCGCATAGGAATGGTTTGGAAGCCATGGGAATATGAGGTTCTAGGCAGAGTGTAGATGTAGATTAGAATGTACAGCCAGAAGTGGAATAGGAGATTCAGGAGTGGGCCAGGTCAGTGTGCCCAGAGACATAGCCAAAAAGACCATGGATCCGGCTCAGATGGAAGAATACAACGAGGTGTATTCAAAAAAAGTATGCATCCAAAAGCATTTAACAGGTAGTCGGGCAACACAATTAACGTTTCAAGCAACCAGCATGTCTTACTTATGATTGTTTCAGTCTGAGGAGCCGGAGAGAAAGGTCACAGTGTCAAAGACAGGACAGATCATGAGTTAGGAAGACAGAGTAATGGTGTTTTGCCTTGCAGATAGTAGATCTTTGGAGATTGGTCAGGGCAGTCTCAGTGGAGTGATGTGGTCAGACGTGACCGGATTGTGTTGTTGAAGCGTCAGTTGGAAGAGAGGCATTTACTATTGTCTCTACTACTAGAAACCGGCCGAGATTACAGGTAATTCTTCCACCAGGTCAGACCTGGTCTAAACAGATCCGACCGTGGCAGAGAATGGCTCTGGAATACTAAGAAGTAGATCTGGGTGTACACCGGAGGGATTTTAAGAATGGCGTTTTTAAAACACTCCTATGTGTAATGTTTCAAATATGAATGTATTAAGAATGGCGTATGACTGTCCTGGTTTCTCAAGCTGTAGATCAAGGGTTAAATAATGGAGGTCACCAATGTGTATAAAACAGACAGACCTTGTTCACATTTATTGAATTTTTTCTTGTTGGAAAGGCATAGATGAAGGACAATGGCCCTATACCTGCACCGCACGATGATGAGTGGGAGTGCAGGTGGAGAAGGCTTGTGTCTCAGTGCTGGACGGGATCTTGAGGATGGTCCGAATGATTGAGATGTAGGTGCCTACAATAAAACATAAATGGTAACAAACTATCAAACAGGCCACCGAAGCAGTGGCTATCCTGCAAGGACTGTACTTGAGCAAGACAATTGTATAGAAGAGGACAATATCACAGGAGAAGTGGGTGATGATGTTGGGCAGCCACAAAATTGTAACTTACTTAGGAAAAGTATAAACAAGAAATGGGAATGTGAACCCCGACATCCAGCAGGAGGTCCACCATCGAAGCTTGTGGTAGAAGTCATAACGGTGGTGTAGTGCAATGGTCTGCTGAGTGTACATGACGATCAAAGGACATGGCCGCCAACAACAAGCACTGGGCAGCAGTGGAGAACACTAATAGTAGAACTGAAATATACACGGGTAAACGGACCATTCCCCCTCCACCAGTATCAGCCACAACATGGTGGGACGATGTTACTGGTGACAGGATCTCACACAAGGACAACTGGCTGAGAGAAGAAGTACATGGGCAGTGAGGCTCCGGGAGACCCCAACTAGGACAATCACCAAAGAAATTGCGCCTACAGCCATGATGTGGATCATCAAGAACAGAGTGAAAACTAAAATTCTGTAGTCATGAAAGTTTCTGAATCCAAGAGAAAAAATTCTGTGATTATTGATTGATTGTCCTTGTCATTGACAAGCAAGAAGTCAGAGGATTAAAAGGGCAAGAAGGCAGCAGACATGGTGTACCAACATAGAACTGATCCAAACATGGAATCAAGAGCAACAACCAAAGTCCATACAGATGACACCATGTAGACCTATTGGCGCAGCTGTATCTCATTGCCATCCTGAAAAAGGTGAGGACAGCCACATAAAAAAATAGTAGGGGGCCCAGTGGATTTTTTGTGTGTCTATTATTTTCTAAATAATTGATGGGCACAACACTCATGTCATCAGTGCTCCAATGACCCTTCAATCGGCCGTGGCATTGTAGACGTTGAATATTTTTAATCAAGAATGTTCTTACACGACGGCAGATGATATCTGGGTGTAGGAACAGACTGTAGACTCCATAATATCATATCTCAGATTGACGTGTGACGCTGAAGACCAGATGTGTTGTATTCAATTACACAGATGAAGCTGTTTATGTAGGGACATGGACCCTCTGGAGGACCTCCACAGCCTCGTATTGTCGAGTAGACTACATTAGTAGTTTCTGTCTATTCTCAACAACATTTGTTATTATTGGTGTGAAGGTGAGCATGGTCATTTTATCTCAGATGAAAACATTTTTTCGATGCTGCTACTGGCGGGGACTTCTAGGTCCTGGAGATGGCAGAGGATGCTGGCCTCTTTATAATAGACCATGATGGGATTATGTAAGGGTTTGGCAGTGAAATTCCTCCAGGTCAAATGCAATAAGAGATTGGACCTTGCATCAAAAATATAAAGACAAGACAACATTTGGACCTCTAGTATTAGAAAAAACACAACTTTTCTTGAAGGATATGAAAGACAAGAGAGAAAAGAGAGGTTTGAAGATATCAGATCAAGTCTAGCTTAAAGAACAACCAACGTTAGTACAACCAACATGTTGTGATGATTGGTATAGATCGCTATAGGTTACTGGTAGAGTGATGGACTATATGGAGGTGTCAGTGTGATCGTGGTTAGAGTGATGGATCTCTGTGAGGAGTGGTCTAAGCTGCGATTGGTGGTTAGTAGTGAGGATCTTGGAGGGGTGATTGGGTAGAGTGATGGATCGCTGTGAGGGTTGTGTGATAGTGGTAGAGTGATGGATCTCTGGAGGGTAGTGATAGTGTAGAGTGATGGATCTCGGAGGTCTAGTGATGGTGGTAGAGTGACGGATCTCTGGAGGGTAGTGTAGTGGTAGAGTGAGGATCTCTGGAGGTTTAGTGATAGTGGTAGAGTGAACGCGCTCTTTCACTCCCCGATGGATGGTAGTGATAGTGGTTAGAGCAGAGGAGAAGCCAGGAGACAGAAGGATGAGCCAGGCAGCAGAGAGGAGAGGCAGAGGAGAAGCAAGGAGACAGAGGGATGAGCCGGGCAGCAGAGAGGAGAGGCAGAGTAGAAGCCAGGAGACAGAGGGATGAGCCGGGTCCAATGTATTCATGAGGGGGCGAGGTTGGGGCGTGGTTAGGGGTGGTGACTGCTGCATGACACATGGCAGTCACCGCCGGCCTATGGAGCGAGCGGGGTGGTCCGGGGAAGAGGCAGTGCCTTGGACCGCCCCCTCATGAATACATCGGATCGCTTGGCGAGCGGTCCGACGATTACATTGTACCCCGCCGCAGTGTTAAATAGCATTACCAGAGGTTTCTGGTAACGCTATCACTCTAACACTGCGGCGTTTGTTCAAGCACTAGGAGCTGCTTAATTTAAAGGATAAGTTAAAGATGACTCCCTGGCAGGGACTTTAGGGACTGGTGAGTGTTGTAAATGCAGTCCGCTTCAGACACATCTTCAGAGTAAGGGCAGAGTTTATTCATAAGATAGAGCAACAAAACAGCAATGAAATAGACCAAATAGTTCAGAATATGCGATGCTAACAAAGTATTTTATACCATTTTACAAACATCATTATCATATGGTCACATTAGTCAAATACAAAATACATGGACATTTGTTGTTGGTTACTCATCACCATTTACGTTCAGTAGACGTCTAACATGACCCCTTGGACCTTTCCCATTTGATATATGTTGATATCTGTTGACATGAATTACATCCTGAGCCGTAGTTCCAAGGCTCTCAGTCTCCAATTGGCCATTCTCATGGGGATTTTGTGATGGCCTTAGACCCCCAGGTTATTCCCAACATCTCCACAATAGGGTCGTTCCATACTTACATTTTCAGTTATAAGCGCATATATTGATAGACTAACATATATCTCTATATGGCCATAAAACTGTCATGGGCCTCCATCTGCTCCTTAGTGTTGGATACATAGGTTCTACCACATCTCATGACACTTCTATCCACCAAGCTCATATAACCATCACATCCACTGCCAGAGCTTCTCAGAATTTACTTCCCTATGTTGCCATCCTTAAAGGCAACCAATCGGAGCGATTTGGGACACTAAACCACAGAGAGGTCCTTATGGGGCTGTGGTTTAGTGTCCAAAATCAAGCTGTATGATTTTAAAGCATTCGGCAAAAAAAAATAATTTATATTCACCTCGTATAGTCATTACAGCGACGCCTGTGAGGTCCGGCAAGTGATGCCGCCGTAGTACACCCTGGCTTCACTGCGCAGGTGCCGTAGGTCCCAAGTTGCCCTGACAGGTCTTCTTTAAAGAGAAATTCTCTTGGATAAAAACACCGGTAGATAGTCCGTCGGCCCGGCCCCCGATTTGTGTCGCGCGATTGCACAATCCGCATGACGCAATCCCTGGCGCAATCCCTGAAAACGTCAGAAAACCTGACGGAGATGCGGCCACCGGACCTTAGTAAATAAGCCTCATTGTGACATGTCTTGTGGGAGGGATGTGTTATCTTGAGTTAACATTATTTGGTCCGTGTTAAGTTTTCAAAAAGTTTCGGAAGAGAAGGAGGAGGATATGGCTGGAATCCTGGCCAGAAGAGAGGAGATATCTGGATATGTGTGTCATCTGCATAGGACTGGTATTGGAAGCCATGGGACTTATTGAGGTGTTCTAGGCCAGAGGTGTAGATGTAGAATGTACAGCCAGAGTGGCATAAGGAGATTCAGGAGTGGGCCAGGTCAGTGATGCCCAGAGAACATAGCCAAAAAGAACCATGGATCCGGCTCAGATGGAAGAATACAACAGCGGTTATTCAAAAAAGTATGGCATCCAAAAGCATTTACAGGAGTTCGGGCAACACATTAACGCGTTTCAAGCAACCAGCATACTCTTACTTATGATTGTTTCAGTCTGCAGCCGGAGAGAAAGGTCAACAGTGTCAAAGACAGAGGACCGATCATGAAGGAGGAGAACAGAGTAATGGTGTTTTGCCTTGGCAGATAGTAGATCTTTGGAGACTGTGGTCAGGGCAGTCTCAGTGGAGTGATGTGGTCAGACTGTACCGGATTGTAGTTTGTTGAAGCGTCAGTTGGAAGATAGGGCATTTACTATTTTCTCTACCTACTAGACAACAGGCCGAGGTTACAGGTAAATTCTCCACCAGGTCAGACCTGGTCTAAACAGATCTGACCGGGCAGAGAATGGTTCTGGAAATACTAAGAAGTAGATCTGGGACACCGGAGGGAATTTTAAGACTGGCGTTTAAAACACCTCCTATAGTGTAATGTTCTCAAATATTGAATGTATTTAAGAATGGCGCATCTGATGTCCTGGTTTCTCAAGCTGTAGATCAAAGGGTTAAATAATGGAGTCACCAATGTATATAAAACAGACAGACCTTTGTTCACATGTATGGAATTTTTTCTTGTTGGAAAGACATAGATGAATGACAATGTCCCGTAGTACATGCACACGACGATGAGGTGGGAGCTGCAGGTGGAGAAGGCTTTGTGTCTTCCAGTGCTGGACGGGATCTTGAGGATGGTCCGAATGATTGAGATGTAGGTGCCTACAATAAACATAAATGGTAACAAAACTATAATACAGGCCACCGAAGCAGTGGCTATCTCTGCAAGGACTGTACTTGAGCAAGACAATTGTAGAAGAGGAGCAATATCACAGTAGAAGTGGTTGATGATGTTGGGGCCACAAAATTGTAACTTACTTAGGGAAATATAAACAAGAAATGGGAATGTGAACCCCGACATCCAGCAGGAGGCCACCATCCGAAGCTGGTGGTAGAAGGTCATAACGGTGGTGTAGTGCAATGGTCTGCTGATGGCTACATGACGATCAAAGGACATGGCCGCCAACAACAAGCACTGGGCAGCAGTGGGAACACTTAATAAGTAGAACTGAAATATACACTGGGTAACCGAGACCATTCCCCCTCCCACCAGTATCAGCCACAACATGGTGGGCACTATGTTACTGGTGAACAGGATCTCACACAAGGACAACTGGCTGAGGAAGAAGTACATGGGGCAGTGGAGGCTCCGGGAGACCCCAACTAGGACAATCACCAAGAAATTTGCTCCTACAGCCATGATGTGAATCATCAAGAACAGAGTGAAAACTAAAATTCTGTAGTCATGAAAGTTTCTGAATCCCAAGAGAAAAAATTCTGTGATTATTGATTGATTGTCCTTGTCCATTGACAAGCAAGAAGTCGGAGGATAAAAGGGCAAAGAAGGCAGCAGACGTGTGTTACCAACATAGAAACTGAGGCATGGAATCAAGAGCAACAACAAAGTCCATACAGATGACACCATGTAGACCTACTGGGCAGCTGTACTCATTGCAATCCTGAAAAAGGTGAGGCCCAGCCACATAAAACATATAGTAGGGGGCCCATGGATTTTTTTGTGTGCTCTATTATTTTCTAAATAATTTTAGGGCACAAACACTCATGTCATCAGCTGCTCCAATGACCCTTCAATCGCCGTTGGCATTGTAGACGTTAAATATTTTATAATCAAGAATGTTCTTCACACGACGGCAGGTGATATCTGGGTGTAGGAATAGACTGTAGACTCCATAATATCATATTTCAGATGACGTATGACGCTGAAGACCAGATGTGTTGTATTCAATTACACAGATGAAGCTGTTTTATGTAGGGACATGAGACCCTCTGGAGACCTTCCACCAGCCTCGTTATTGTCAGTAGACTCATTAGTAGTTTCTGTCTATTCTCCAACCATTTGTTATCTATTGGCTGTGAAGTGAGCATGGTCATATTATCTCAGATGAAACATTTTTTCGATGCTACATGGCGGTGGACTTCTAGGTCCTGGGAGATGGCAGAGGATGCTGGCCTCTTTATAATATGACCATGATGGGATTATGTAAGGGTTTGGCAGTGATTTCCTCCAGGTCAAATGCAATAAGAGATTTGGAACCTTGCATCAAAAATATAAAGACAAGACAACCACTTATGGACCTCTAGTATTTAGAAAAAACACCACTACTTTCTTGAAGGATATGAAAGACAAGAGAGAAAGAGAGGTTTGAAGATATCAGATCAAGTCTAGCTTAAAGAAAAACCAACGATAGTACAACCAACATGTTGTGATATGATGTTGTATAGATCGCTATAGGTCTACTGGTAGAGTGATGGATATCTGGAGGTCTAGTGATGGTGGTAGAGTGATGGATCTCTGGAGGTCTAGTGATAGGCGTCGAGTGATGGATCTCTGGGGTTGTAGGTGTAGTGGTAGTAGGTGATGGATCTCTTGAGGTCTAGTGATAGTGGTAGAGTGATGGATCTGGAGGGTGGTAGTGATAGTGGTAGAGTGAGGATATCTCTGGAGGTGTAGTATAGTGTAGAGTGATGGATCTTGGAGGTGTAGTGATAGTGGTAGAGGATGGATCCTGGAGGTTGTAGTGATAGTGGTAGAGTGATGGATCTCTGGAGGTGTAGTGATACTGGTAGAGTGATGGATCCCTGGAGGTGTAGTGATAGTGGTAGAGTGATGGCTCTCTGGAGGTCTAGTGATAGTGGTAGAGTGATGGATCTCTTGAGGTGTAGTGATAGTGGTAGAGTGATAGATCTCTGGAGGTCTAGTGAAAGTGGTAGAGTGATGGATCTCAGGAGGTGTAGTGATAGTGGTAGAGTGATGGATCTCTGGAGGTGTAGTGATAGTGGTAGAGTGATGGATCTCTGGAGGTGTAGTGATGGTGGTAGAGTGATGGATCTCTGGAGGTCTAGTGATGGTGGTAGAGTGATGGATCTCTGGAGGTCTAGTGATGGTGGTAGAGTGATGGATCTCTGGAGGTCTAGTGATACTCTCGTTGTAACTCTCGTTGTAACTTCTTCCCAGGATCTCACTGTAGAGAAGAATGGTGGGTCCAGCAGGATGACCTCCAAAGACAATGCAGTTCTGTCAACACCTTCTCACTTTTCCCGCAGTTCCAAAAGCCAATGTAATGTCGCTTTAAAACAGCGCTGAGACCAGCATCTCTTAAGTTTCTTGGGACTGAAGGTGGACTTGGTCCTATTTGGTGAACTCTGTCCTGGAATAAAGGTCTGACTGCCCACAGAAATGCCTCTGAGTGCCACCTCTGGCACCCGTGCCATAGGTTCGCCACCACTGGTCTATGGTTTTCTGGATGTCTTGGTGGTGAAGTTACTAGTGTCCTGAACTTTAGGTTTGTTGTGGTGATGGTGATGAAGTGATGAAGTTTGCAAACATCTGGACTTCTTCATTAGGATAGTGTGTGGACCTCTGGACTTCTTGCATTTATAAAAGTTAAATATGATATGGATGTTTGAACTTTAATGGTAGTTCATAATGGAGTTGGAAAGTTGTTGTATGTTGACCTAATCATATATATGGGAGTTGATAAGTTTGTTATAAAAGGAATCATCATGTACGGTGATGGACTGGACATCCTTGGGACAACTAGTTAATATTATTCACCCTACATCAAGCCCTAGGAAATAGACCCTGGTTGCTTCCAATTTGGGTTGTCTTCTGCTGCACCTCTGGAATCCAGAACTGGGTTAGAGTTTGGATGAGGATTCACTGGTGTTTTGGTGAACCAGTGTGACACTTCTTGCATTTGTAAATGTGTTATTATGTTACACCGAAGATTCTACAGATATATAGTGATTTTTTATTTTAATAAATAGGAATAAAGAACCAGAAAAACAAGAAATATTTACTTACTTACTAAGGGTGCGCAGATCGCATTTCCGTCGGACTGTTTGTGTTTTTTGGGATTTGAGCCGCTGGGACAAGGATTTAGAAGGGGATTGTGTTGCACGTGATCGGATTGTGGCATAGCTGCGCCGGGCCTTCGGACGATCCAACTGATTCAGACTGAGTGCAGGATTTAATATTCAAATTGTGTCATGACCAATGCACTTACATGCACCGGGAAGAAGATGGTGAACTCCGGCGGATCTGAGCGGGGAAGCGACACATGTAGGAAATTGAGCGCACAATCTTAGTGAATCACGGCACAGGGCATTGTCGTCGGACACTGCACTTCGGGTAAACTCTGTCGGCCGGGTAAGTAAATATGCCCCACTAAGGTTGAAGCTACAGATGCCAACTGAATCCACCCATACGACTACCTTCTGACCAAACTCAAATCTTCTAGTCTGTGTGCTCTTCTCTTTTTTCGAGCTTCTCATGCCTTCCAAGACCTCATCTAGAGAAGTTAATTTGCAGCTTGGGCTTGCCATCTGTAAGCAAGTATTTTGCATGATATCTCAATGATCACCAAACATCTCAGCAATAGTTTCAATTGATAACCTTATACCACTGGAGGCCACTATGGCCTTCTGAAATATCTGGCCTACAATTTAATAAAGAAAATTTCCACCCCAACTGTTGAATGTTGTTATGTCACGGTTTGCCTAGGCCCCTTCATTAAGATTTGTGAAGGGTGTAGACCTCATCCTCTGACTTATTACTGTACAATAACCATATTTATTCTTGAAGTACTTTGAAGAGAAGATGAAGAAGATCATCAATAGCAATGATTACATTTTAGGTTAAGATGATCATGACTTTTGACCCAGCTTCAGGATCTGAACATATTTTTTGATAGCACTTCTTATGTCCTTGTTCCTCAAGCAGTAGATAAGAGGGTTAAACATGGGAGTCACCAATGTGTATAGAACCGATAGACCTTTGTTAAGGTCTATGGAATTATCTCTTGGTGGGAAGATGTAGATGGAAGACAATGTCCCGTAGTACATGCACACAACGATGAGGTGGGAGCTGCAGGTGGAGAAGGCTTTACGTCTTGCAGTATTTGAGTGAATCTTGACAATGGTCCAAATAATTGTAATGTAGGTGACTATGATGAACATGAAAGGTGTCAAGACGACTGGGAAGGAGACCACTGCAGTGACCAATTCTACAGAAGATGTACTGGAGCAGGACAGTTGTAGAAGAGGAGCAATATCACAGAAGAAGTGGTTGATAGTATTATGATAGCAGAATTCTAATTTGCTCAAAAAAATATAAACTGGAAGAGGAAAAGTGAACCCCAACATCCAGCAGGAGGCCACAGCCTGAAGCTGATGAGTGATGGTCATAATGGTGGTGTAGTGCAATGGTCTGCAGATGGCTACATATCGATCAAAGGACATGGCCGCCAACAAAAAGCACTGGGCAATGCTTGGCACACTCAGTAAGTAGAACTGAGATAAACATCTGGACACCGAGAGCCGTCCTTCTCCCACCAGTATCAGCCATAACATGTTGGGCACAATGTTACTGGTGAACAGGATCTCAGACAAGGACAACTGGCTGAGGAAGAAGTACATGGGGGAGTGGAGGCTCGGAGTGACCCCAACCAGGACCACGACAAAGATATTTGAAGATAAAGCCATGATATGGATCATCAAAAAGAAAATGAAAATTAAAATTCTAAAGTTGTTGAGGTTTCCAAATCCTAAAAGAAGAAATTCTGTGACCAGTGACTGATTCTTGTGATCCATTGCCTGGAGACCAGAAGAGATTATGTGACTGGAGCAGAAAACCCCATCATGAGACCTGAAGATTTGTGCTTTTCCTTAGAATCACAACCACCTTGGCCTTTGCTCCATGGTAGGTAGTAGAAGATCGGTATTCATGAGGATTTACCTGACAGCCGTGGTGGGATAGTTCATGCACCAGAGGAACCACACGTGACCGTCTATTCCAGGGGATTCATGTGTGTGGATGAGCTGGCGGTAACTATCCTTGGGTATCTATTCAGAGCATAAATAGTCTTCTCTTATTCACTGATTTGGTTCTCGGTGGGTTTGGTCACCAACATTAATGTAGTTCATGGAACACAGTAAGTGAAGCAGATCTGAAATGCTGTACAGTAAGTGAAGCAGATCTGAAATGCTGTAATATGTAAAAGATGGTAAATGGGAGACCAGCCAAGGTGTTTCCAAAAACGGTAGAGGGCAACTTGTGTTTGACCCATCAGCTAGGGATGGATATTCTTGTGTAGACATTACCCATGCTAATATTCATGAGTCTTTAAGTTCTAGACACTTTTTTTTTACTGATGGAGGCCATGGTAACCCCGTCAGCCCTAGACCAACTTGGTCAGATTGGGAGATCCATAGCAATATGTCTACAAATAGTAGGACCATCACCTCCTTTACCAATCCAAACTTTTGGGGGTTAACCTGAGGGATCAGGATTTTCAGGGAAGAATGTGAGAGGATCCCTAAATCCAGGGGTGAGAAACTTGTAGCATTTTTCCAAAAAGACTCCTGGCTGCACCAGCTCCAAAGCTTCTACTAAACACTGAGCACAGTAAGTGAAGCAGATCTGAAATGCTGTAATATGTAAAAGATGGTCAATACAAGACCAGCCAAGGTGTTTCCAAAAACGGTAGAGGGCAACTTGAGTTTGACCCATCAGCTAGGGATGGATATTCTTGTGTAGACATTACCCATGCTAATATTCATGAGTCTTTATGGTCTAGACACTTTTTGTTACTGATGGAGGCCATGGTAACCCCTTTTTTAAGCTTTGCTACTTTAACACCATGGTAGCTTGCAGGGAAATCATCGACCCTAGACCAACTTGGTCAGATTGAGAGATCCATAGCAATATGTCTACAAATAGTAGGACCATCACCTCCTTTACCAATCCAAACTTTTGGGGGTTAACCTGAGGGATCAGGATTTCCCTGGGATACCTGTGAAGTAGTGTCAGCAGAGCCACAGATCTGGCCCTGCACTAGAGGGGAGAGGAGCTGCAGGGGAGCGCTGGAATGTAAGTACGCAATTTCTTTTTATGTGTCCTGTTTAGAGATGAGCGAGCACTAAAATGCTCGTGGGGTGGGGGGGTGGCGGGGGGGTGGGGGGGGGGGGGCAGTGTGTGTTGAGCTACCTATCTACTAGGGGGAAGCATTTGCTGGGCTTCCTATGTACTGGGCGTGCAGTGTTTACTGAGCTACCATCTACTGGGGACAGTTTGGGCTGGGCTACCTATCTACTAGGGGGCAATGGGAGCTGGGCTACCATCTACTGGGGGGGTCAGTGTGTGCTGGGCTACCTATCTTCTAGGGGGCAACGTGTGCTGAGCTACCATCTACTGGGTGTAGTGTGTGCTGGGCTACCATTTCCTAGGGGGCAGTGTGTGCTGGGTTACCAATGTACTGGGGGGAAGAGTGTGCTTGGCTACCTAACTACTGGAGGGGCAGTGTGTGCTGGGATACCTATCTAGTGGGGGCAGCATGTGCTGGGCTACCTATCTACTGGAGGGGTAGTGTGTGCTGGGTTACCTATTTAATGGGGGCAGTATATGCTGGGCTACCTATCCAGGGGGGCAGTGCGTGCTTTGCTACAATCTATTGGGTGCAGTGTGTGCTGGGCTACCATACCATGTTAGTGCATTTTGTTCTTTATGTTATGTGAACATACTCTTAATTACTGAATTAAGGGGTGCAGTATATATAATAAAGTTGGGGTTCTGTTCTCATTATAATGCAATCCAGGGAACTATATATAGGAAAATGAATTTATGAAGCCCTTCTGTGCAATCTTGTATAATTGTAGAAGGTAGGAACTAAAGTGTGGTGGTAGGCGGCAAACATCTTATCAGTGCGGGCCCCAAAATTCTTAGTGGTGGGCATGGGTGCATCTACTGTAGTGAGGTAGGAATGGTAGGTGATAACTGGGATACAGGCTTAGGAGGGGCTAGAGAGAAAGAAGTGTGGCTTGAGATGGAGCGGAAGCAGCTATAACGTCCAGAAAACGGCTGGTGGTGTGAAAATACTGGCGCAACTGGGACTAGCGGGTTTGGTGAATGGTCCTACAACCTGTGGCCTGGACCCAGGTAAGTGTCCACCTTTAATTTTGATGTTATCTGTGTGACAATGTTATCAGTATTCTATACATTAATCTGTGTGCGTCTCTCCATATTGCGGTAGTTAGTCGCTATTATATGGGACAACTGCTGTGCGGGACCACCATATAAGAAGGCCAATATCATACAAAGCTTCTTGGCCTTTTAGTACCTCTTTAACTTTAAAGGTGGAGAATCCGTAGGACCATATGAACCCAGAGGAGATGTTCTCTCTGCTCAGGTCCCATATTCAGGACCCCTGGGCTCTAAGACACCAACAAGAACCACTGAGTATCAGTATAGTGTAGCGTTCGTAAAGTTTCATGTTCATTAATTGTAAAGATTAAAGAAAACAATAATGTCAGCTGTGGGACTCCGGGACCTCCCCCGAGGATCTTGTGGCATTATATAGTCATGTACGGTGTAGATGGATGTTACTGCTGCTCCTCCACAGAACAGAAGCAGGTAAGACATGGGGATGTCACAATGGGGCACATTTACTTACCCATCCCGTCGCGAACCCCGTCGTGCTTGTCTGACAAGGATTTGGGTCTGATGCGATTCACTAAGATCGTGCATCCAATTTCCATCTGTCGCTTCCCCGATCAGTAGACAGGAAGGGCAATGTTTAGGGACTATGCTTTCCTAATGTCAAGTAGTACACATAATGCCTCGATATTTTCTGTATAGGTTGTCTTCTGCTTTGAGTTTGGGGTTAAAAAGGTGTATAAGAAAGTTGACTCGAGTTTCCCAGCTGTCAAGACCCCCACCATTCATGAGATGGGGGTCTACCAGTAATAGTCGAGTGCAGCACTGGGCTACCTCCAATGGTCCCAAAAAGAATAAAATGAGTGGCAGCTAAACCAAGCACTCCATTGACTTGAAGGACCAGGACCATGTTCTCATGATCTATAGGAGTTTAAGACCCCTCTCATAATCAACGTTACCTAGTGTTTACATTTTTGTGGGGCATTGTGTATTGTGTGGATGAGATATTTAGATGGACTTGATTTATCGCTTGTAGTTGTATTTGTTTTTGTATCTCTCCTTGTAGGTGAAGTATTGATGACTACTCGTAGAAGTTTTCTGCACCCTAATGTGATTTTACTCTTAAATGCTCATTCTCTACTATTTGGTGCCTACAAAGACTATTAGCAGGACCTGAAGGTCCACAAAAACCAGAGCTGGGCTCATAATGACAACGTTTTGGTAAAACTCACCCAACAAGCCCAATTACTTTCCAGTTACCCATTTTTGACTGATGCCCTGATGATGAGGTAACCAGCAAGGTCCATGTGCCATAACTCCTAATAGCCCAATGGCTTCTCCACTGGTTGGGATTTAACACTGTAGAGTCACTCAGTGTCACTGACCAGAAAAGCTGATCCAGCTGGTCTTCAGGTATGGATGAGAAGAATAGGACAGTGGTCACAGAATTTCTTCTTCTAGGATTTGGGAACCTCAACCACATGCGGATTTTAGCATTCACCATATTGCTGATCATTCATGTCATGGCTTTATTTGGAAATATCCTTGTAATTATTGTGGTTGCAGCCACAAAGAGTCTTCATTGCCCGATGTACTTCTTCCTTAGCCAATTGTCTTTATCGGAGATCTTGTTCACCTCCGACATTGTGCCCAACATGCTGCGGCTGATACTGGAGGGTGGAGGGACTGTCCCAGTTTCCCAGTGTATATTCCAGTTCTATTTATCAGCCGTGCCAACCATCGCCCAATGCTTACTGTTGGCTGTTATGTCCTTTGACCGGCACGTGGCCATCTGCAGACCGTTGCACTATGCCATCATCATGACCTTCACACACCAAGTACAGATGGTCACCATCTGCTGGATCTCGGGCTTCTCTTTGTCCATAGTCGTATGTATTTTCCTAAAAAAATTGACATTCTGTTACTATAACATCATTGACCATTTCTTCTGTGACATTGCGCCTCTTGTTAAGCTTTCCTGCTCGGACACATCTTCCATAGAACTGGTCACGGCTTTGCTTGCCTACCCCATCATACTGTCTCCTTTTGCATTCATTGTGGCCAGCTACATCTCCATTCTCCATACAGTCCTCAAAATCCCCTCTGCCATAGGCCGTCAGAAAGCCTTCTCCACCTGCAGCTCCCACCTGATCTCCGTATGTCTGTATTACGGGACGTTGTCTTCCATCTACATATTTCCACTGAAGGAAAAGTTCATAAATGCAAACAAGGGTCTGACATTACTGTATGCCCTGGTGACCCCTCTGTTTGGATCCCTCCCAAAGGAGGCAAACTCACATGGGGGGGTTTTAGGGGTTCCTGTGATCCAGGAGTAATGTTGAAGTCTTTATCTCCAAAGATCGATCTTAGAATGGAGATGCGAGATCAGAGATCTGAGACCAGTTACAAGTAGTGTGGTGTGTGTTTGTCTACTTTAGACTGGATTGTTTCCCAATGGTAACGGGAGGCATGTTCACATGTCATATGTTGAACATGTAGTAGGAACTGGATATGATTTTTAGTAAATACCATCAAAGGACACAAGGACGGCCTGAGAATGGAGTGCCTATGTGGAGAGCAGTTTCAACCAACCAAAACCTCCAGTATTTTCTACTAGGGGACACACGGCTTCCCTTGTCTGCCTTTGGAGCTGCATATAGTTTTTTAACCCCGACACAAGAAGTAGACCATCCAAGGAGACAACATGAACAAGACAGTTTATCAAAATTGTTATTTCAACAGACGTTCTTTTTGGCAAATCTCCCCAGAAGATCTTTCGACCCAATAATAGTGAGGGCAAACGAGCCACACCACCGCCAGAGACGGAGCCATGCCACCAGCACCAACAGCTGTAGAGGTCCCGTCATCGCGCTCATACTTGAAGCTTGGGAGTTCCTGCTCCGGAGATCTGGTTGGATTGGCTCCAGTCACTAAAGAGGAGGACCCAGTGTTTTTTTTTTGTTCTGGCGCCGGCCATGCTTCTCTACATGGGAGCCCTGCATGGGAGATAGAAAGAGTGAAAGTATTATCAAAGTCAGAGGTTTGAGGATATTTGACACCCAACAATTTTTGTGCCTGTAGTCGATAGAGTAGAAAAATTAAAGAGACCTTTGTCATACAAGTTTTTGTGCTCATAACTAGAGTGACAGACCAGGAGTTTCATAGACTGGGTACAACAATAAAAGCGGTTCGTATTTCAAATAATTTGTCCAAATCCATGCTGATACATCGCCGATCTAGATATTGTGGAGAGTCATGTGCAATTGCTAGCCACAGCTAGTCTATTATGGAGAGTATTAGTCCGTCTCAAAAACTCACAGTGATCCCTCTTCCCCCAATCCTTTGGTCTACCATGTGAGAGGCGCCCAGGACATCTCTGGTCCGCAGAGCAGTAGCACAAGTTCCCGGGGTGCAGCATTGGCAGACCCACTTTGGCCTTCAATAGGAGACACAACTAGAAGTAGTTGTAGCCATTAAGTAATCATCCAGCAACCAACGATGTTTGTACGTCATTTCAACAACTTTTATGTGGTCTACCTGCTATGATGCCCTTGTTGTAGGAGCAGGCCTTGTCATTGGATTGTGAGTCTGGTTGATGGCCAGCCTCTCAGGGAACAGCGTGATGTAGATCTGGGAAGACGTTACAGTCTAAAGAATGATTAGGACTTATGCAGTGACTGAGGGCTCCATAGGCAGTACTGGCCTGAAGCCCCTCAGGCCGATTTGCATAAGCATGGGGAAACCCATGGCACGGGTGCCAGAGGTGGCCTCGCAGCCATTTGTGGGCATTCAGGTCATGCCTCCAGACCAGGAGTTCACCCAAACAGGACCAAATCCACCCAATCTTCTGCTGTCCCAGGAAACTTAGAGAGTTCTGACTCTTGCAGTTATTTTAAAGCAACAATTCATTGGTTGTTTGGAACTGTGGGAAAAAATTAGGATAGGAGATGTGGCTGAACTGCAATATCTCTGTGATATCGCTGCGGTCCCACCAGTCTTCTGTACACCCTGGCAGAAACACAATGATAGTATGAATTTGCCCTGCTTCTCTCACCTCAACTGTATTGGTGGCTTCAGGAGGGACCCCATACGATTGGAAAGATTCGGAAGACATGGAAGTCAATAAGTCGACTGTTAAAATGCCCGATTTTGGCACTTCCAATAAGTAAGTGGATTTTGGTTGTTATTTGGTGGGCACTCAATCTTAAAGGTTCTCTGCATCACTGGCATAGAGTATCATATGGTGGTAGATGTCTTAAGACGTTGCTCTTGACTAGAGGTGTTCTCACTTATGAACAGGATCTGGGGAACCGCACTTTCCAGATAGCCAGCTATAGATAGGTGGCGGTGACCGAAATGTTCCACCTTTTACACATGTAAGCAAGTTAGTCTAAAACGCAATCCAGATAGAAACAGCGAGTGGGCTCGGACCCATCACACCGTCTGCAGTAGAAAATGCATGTGATCAGTAACAAGCATCAGTTATTACATGCAAAACACCCAGGTGCTCGTTACTGATCAAATCTGCATTCAGCATACGGAGGCAGTTCTGTCCGGATGAATTTTGGGAAACATTCAGGGCAGACAATTTGAACTTGCGAAGGCAAGCTTACATTTTAGCAAATGCAATGGAAATACAGTAACCTCCGTATGGGATCAGGTTCAAGCCTTTGGAATGCATAAATAATGCAACAAAAACACAAGATCACATGTAAGTGGCCTTAGAAATATACTGGTAATTCACTAAGCCAGAATCCTATCCACCACTCTTACAAACCTAGTGCTGAGATACAAGTTAGTCCACATTGAAATCATGGCAATGAAGTCCATACCAGAGAGACCGCACTGTCTGTAAATCTGAAGGCGTCAACCATGAAGCGGAGAACATTGGGTTGAGATCTTGGAGGAAACAAAGACTGAAGAGGAATCTTCTTCCATCCCATCCATCAGGCACCTGTGGGAGAGGAGATTAGTTGTAGGTATGGACTACATGAAGGCTACTACAGGATTGATGGTAGAAACTCACCCATTGTTGGAGATGATCTCATAGCGAGGAGTGGAGGTCACATCTTCATTAGTGGTGGCCACACAACTATCCACAAACAGCATCATGGGCTCATGGTTCTTAGTGTCCAGAGAGGCTTCAATGTAGAACAGGTCACCGAGCTGGAAGACCAGAGAGTCCCGGGGCCACTCCAGTCATCTAAGGAGATATTGGAGTATTAGTATCACCTAGAGACTGCACCATTACCCAGTACAAGAAGGTTTCTTACCATTCATGAGACGCAAGGAGAAGGTCAGCCGCTCTTCTGAGGTCACTGTGGTGCTGTAGGGACTCCATGTTGGCTTGATGGCATTACTGCTCACGTTACCATGACTAGAGAAGACAGACCTCAATTATGCCAAGTTGGATTGTGTTACTTGACTGGTTCTATTTACAAGTCTTAAACATTTATCCATCTTTGTAATAGAACATGGCATCCATAGATTTCTGGGCCCGTATACAGAGGCATTGTGACATGATGGTGACCCAAAAGCATTGCTTCTAGAAGAAACCATTTAGGGCACCATCATTCCCCATAACAAAGACTGTGGATAAAGTAAACATCTTTACTTGAACAAAAGTTAGGCCCCCAACTTGCGATCTGGGGATGTTCGTGATTCGGGGGCTCGGCACTAAACAATAGGGTAGTCGACCCCTTTCGCTCCTCGACTAATGGAGTAGGCGCTGTGCAACTGTCCTCTCCATTGATCTCCTTGGGCTGATGGAGATGCCAAGCGCGGCCGTCTGCTCATTAGTCTGACGGAGCGATGAGAGGTCCAATGGACACCGTTATCGTGATCTGTGGTGATCGCACTGTGGAGACCCCTTTGCATTAGCAAGTAAGTCCTATCATGATAGGGCTCTAACTTTGATCATGGGAAAACCCCTATATTGATACATCATCTATAGTTATCAGATAGAGACAACCGTGGTAATAGCACTGGATGGGGGACCGTGGCAGGGTTGGATCTGAGATAGGGCACTTGCTGGAGGGAGTTGGGGCGGTAGTGCAGGTTGATTTGTAACTAAGCCAGTCTGGATCATCTAGATGAGGAATATAAGACGGTTACACTCATTAAGCCTAGAATACTGTGTGGACTGGCCCAGAGGTGGCCCGGTGGGCCCTGGATCAAGGCAATACTGAACACCAGGGGCAACATCAGAAAACCGCACAATTTGGAGGCTGCTTGATTACATTTCCTGGGGAATAATGGAGTGGGCGCCCCCAAATGATTTTCTCTGATGGATCTGAGTAACCAGTCCAACACCGCTAGGAATACTGACAGTATTTAACACTTTCTAAGTGATAGGAAGATACAGATACATTGACAGGTTCCACTTATCAGGCAACATGTCTGTTCTGACAGAGGGTACCAGTAAAACTAACCTCACAGAAGAAGCAAAAAGGGCCTAAAGTCCACCTGAATAATGGCTGACGCCCATTATGGATAGAAAGGGTTTGAGTATAGTCAGGACTCTTACTCTACATCTGCTCCCACATCCTGAAGGCATTTTCAAACTGACATCATTAGGTTGTAGGCATAGGTTGGCAGGATCCCCAGGCTCAGGTGTGAGGGCTTCACCAGCTTTCCATTACCTAGAAGTCCCTGACTACAGTCACCACACATTGTCCTCCGCACACTGCAGACTGATGGGGGAGGATGAAGGTGGAAGCTGCCGGGAATGATGGCGTCTCTCCACATATACTGGAGCCCCAACCAGACACAGGTGCAGCCACCCTGAAGGCCCAAAACCGAGCACGGCTGAGCCCAAGGGTTCCTCTAGAGGAGCCCAGTCTAGATGCAGGTTGTCCCCATCCAGGGTGATGACTCCCCACCAAGCATTGACTGACGCCGCTGTCTAGCAAGAGCAACTGCCAAAGCCCGGATCCATGAGAAGAACCAGTACCAACCACCTGACCCAGAGCTCCATCCTGCTGCAGGACAAGTCATACAAGGAAGTGGTGGGAGGAGCTTTATATACCCACCCTTCACATGGATCATCACGACCTACACTCATTATACCTCATTATACCTCAGCTGGACACATCATCAATGCAGAGCTGAGGTTGTGGTTGTCAGACATACATTGGTGGTGGAGGTCTTGTTTAGTTTTTCTGATGCAGTTTTCTAAGGCCGGCGCCACATGTGGCGCTTTGTCTGCGCTTGCAAACGCAGACAAGTCGCCGCCCACCTGGCGGACGAATGCATCGGCATTTCTATGGAAAACGTCTGCGATCGGGACGAGCCGCGCGTGTTCGCGTTAAATAACGCAAAACCCCGGCGTCTCGTTCCGATCGCAGGTCTGCAAGCGCAGACAAAGCGCCACGTGTGGCGCCGGCTAAGGCCGCGGTCACACGACACGCTAGGCGTCCGTATAAGCAACGCTAGCGCACGGGGGGAGGTCCCGCCCGACGACATGCGTTTCCAGAAAAACGCATGCAATCGGCTTAACAATCGCATGCGTTTCCTTGGGAAAACGCATGTGCGTTCGGGTCCGAGGACCTCCTCCTGTGCGCTAGCGTCGCCTTATGACGGACGCCAGCAGTACGTGTGACGGCTGCTAAGAAATCATCAAGGAATTACGGAGGAGAGGGTCACTGTGTGCCAAAAAGGCTCCAGGGCCCAAGAAGGACAGAAAGCGCCGGAGCACTCTTGCAAGTGTCTCAGCTTGGGGATGGGGCTTCCCAGCATCGCAGAGTCAGGAATGGCAGCAGCAGCAGAGGTTGTGTGAGGCATCTGCAAGCACTGTGACACTGCCGAGACTCCTGGAGCAAGGCCTGGTGTCCAGGAGGGCAGCAAAGAAGCCACTCTCCCAGAAACCATCAGGCACAGACGGATATTCTGCAGGAGGTGCAGGGATGTGGACGTGAGGACTGGGGGAAAGACGGAAAATTCTGCAGGAGGTGCAGGAGGGACGCTGAGGACTGGGGGAAAGGCTGTCTCTGATGAATCCCCTTTCCAATTGCTGGGAGAAGACAAGGTGAGCGATGCCCCAGTCCTGTTCCTGCCTCGTAACGCCCCTGCCAGCCATTCATGTGGGGGGTGTGGGCTTCTCAGACAACGGAATAGGCCCTCCTAAAAACCACCTCCATGAATAAAGAATGGAGCAGAATGTCCTCCAGGAGCAGATGGTGTGAGCAGAGCCTCCTCCAGCATGATGGAGCACCGGCCATAAAGGGGAGAACTAAATGGCTCCGGGAACAGAACACAGAGATTCTGGGTCCATGGCCCGGAAACTCCCCAGATCTCATCCCATTAAGAACTAGTGGTCAATCATCAGGAGACAGGGGGGACAAACAAAACCAACACATTGTGACAGAATGCAGCAGTGATTGTGCAGGAATGGACGGCGATCAGTCAGGATCTGGTGCAGGAGGTGAGTGAGAGCTGCCGGGGAGAATTGCAGAGGTCCTGAAGAAGAATCCTCAAGTAGCAGCTGGTCATCTTCTCCAGTACAGGTCTATTGAAGCTTCCAAAGCTGCACTGTATATGGAGCTGTAGGATGCATACTTGTCAATTAAAGAGGTCCTCAGTGGTCATAGCACCACGGATCAGATTACTATACCATCCTTGGGATGCGAGGCAAACTTGTGACAACCCTTTAAGGCTCTACTCACACCTTGTTCTGGCCTTTCAGTTTAAGGAGTGTCAAAGAAACTAAAAATGGGAGGTCAGAAGATCTGAGAGTGGATGGAAACTGGATATCTTAACACAGGTGTGAACTTGACCCAAAACCAAAATAGTTGCAACATGAATTGCTCAATTATGGCTACAATGCATCAATATGAACAAGTCCCAAAACCAGAATGTTCCCACATAGTGTCCATTAGGCATCTCGTGTTGTAGATAACAACTTGTGTTCAATGACATTGTTGCAGGACATCTGGTTTTATGATGAGAACCCAGAGTTACCCAATTCCCCCTCCAGTCAGTTGCCCATTATTGGAGTTCAGTTCCAACAGTCGCTACACGAGATCAGAGCGATGTTACTTTTGTTTAGGCTTTTGTCAATCAAGCACATTGGGAAAAGGAAAACTCAGCATGTGGGGGTTCCTGGTGATCCAGGAGTGTAACGTACTAGGTCTTTAAGATCGATCTTATTTGGAGATAGAATGGAGATGCAGATGTATCAGAGATATGAGGCCATGTACAATGTAGTTGTGGCTAGTTTGTCTCTTTAGACTGAAGGTTTCCCAATGGTAATGGGAGGCATAGTCTACATAACATAGTGGAACATGTAGTGGACCTGGCTTTTTTGTAAAAACCATAAATGGACCAAAAGGCCAAGAGAATGGGATGCATATTGGAGAGCGGTTTACCAACACAAACTCCAGTATTTATCTACTCAGGGGCCAATGGCTTCCCATGTCTGCCTTTGGAGTTGCATAGTTTTAGCCCCAACACAAGAATAGAACATCTCAATGAGACCCATGAACAAGACAGTTTATCAAAAATTGTTTATTTCAACAGATTCTTTGTGGGAAAATCTTTTCAGAAGACATTTCCCAACAATAGCGAGGACAACAGCAACAACCACCGCAGAGACGGAGCCGATGGCCACCAGCACCCACAGCTGTAGAGGTTCCCGTCCTGCGCTCATCCTGGAAGCTTGGGAGGTTCCTGCTCCGGAGATCTGGTTGGACTTGGCTCCAGTCACTAGAAGAGGACCCAGTGTGGCCCGGCCATGCTTCTCTACATGGGATCCTGCAGGAAGAGAAAAAGTGAAAGTATTAAGATGCCCTTATCAAAGTCAGAGGTTTGAGGGTTTTTTTGACACCCAACAAGTTTCTTTGTGCCTGTAGCTGATAGAATAGAAAAATATTAAAGACCTTGTCATACAACTAGTTATGAGCACAAAAATTGTCACTATGCCAAGCAGCTAGAGTGACAGACCAGGAGTTTCTAGACAGTGGGTACAACCACTAAGCGGTAGCATTTCAAATACATCTGTCCGAAATCCATGCTAACACATCTCCGATCTAGATATATTGAAGAGGGGAGGAACATGTGCACTTTGTTAGCCACATCTAGTCTATATGGAGATCTAGTCTCTTCAAAACTCACCAGTATCCCTCTTCCCCAATCCTCTTGGTCTACCATGTGATGAGCCCCAGGACATTCTCTGGCCTCCGGCAGTAGCGCAGTTCCCGGTGGTGCAGCATTGGCAGATCCCACTTGGACCTTCAATAGGAGACCAACTGGAAGAGGTGTAGACATTAAGTAATCATCCAAGACACCAACGATGGTTGTAAAGTCTTCAGACAACCTTGTACATGGCCTTACCTGCTAGATGCCTTGTTGTAGGAGCAGGCCTTGTTCACTGGATCAGGGGTCTGGTTGATGGCAGCAGCTCTCAGGGAACACGTGATGTAGATCTGGGAAGACATTACAGCTAAAGCAAACATTTCTGTGCACATAAAGGGCATCTACCACCAGGATGAAGGACTGAATGCAAATGAACCTGAGGGGCTCCCTTGGCAGTAATGGAGCCTGAAGCCCCTCAGGCTGATTAGCATAGAGTATCATCCTGGTGGTAGATGCCCTTAAAGACTGTTGCTCTTGACTAGATGTGTTCTCTCTAGTGAACAGGATTCGGGGAACAGCACTTTCCAGATAAGCCAGCTATAAATCAGGTGGCGGTGACCAAAATGTTCCACCTTTTACCCATGTAACCAAGTCTTAGACTGTTCAAGGATTCCTTCTCAAAACGCAAGCATCCAGTTATCACACCAGGTGCTTGTTACTGATCATATCTGCATTTCAGCATACCCTGACCACATGCTGAGGTTACATTTTAGCAAATGCAATGGAAATAGTGTAAACTCAGCATGATCAAGGCTGGAGCCGCTTTCCAAAGCATCACATGTAATTGGCCTTAGTTGTGTAGAGTGATGTGATAGATTTATAGTGGTAAAGCGCTAAGTCAGAACTCCTATGTGCTAGGGTCCAAGTTAGTCCACATTGAAATCATGGCAATGAAGTCCATACCAGAGAGACCGCACTGTCTGTAAATCTGAAGGCGTCAGTAACGTGAGCAGTAGTAATGCCAACATGGAGTCCCTACAGCACCACCGTTGACTTCAGAAGAGCGGCCGGACCCTTCTCCTGCGTCTCATGAATGGTGAAAAGACTCTGTCTGTATCTGGGTATGGTGCAGTCTCTAGGATTGATACTAATACTCCCATATTCCTTAGATGACTGGAGTGGCCCCAGGGACTCGTCCTGGTCTTTCGCTCGGTGACCCGTGTATCATGAAAAGCCTCTCGGAACTAAGAAACCATGAGACCAGTAATGCTTGTTTGTGATATTTAGTGTGTGGCCACCAATAATGAAGGATGTGACCTCACACTCCTCGCTATGAAGTCATCGTCAAATGGGTGAAGTTTCCTACCATTCACTCCTGTAGTAGACCTTCATGTAGTCCATACCTACAACTAATCTCCTCTCCCACAAGGTGCTGTGGAGTGATGAAAGACGAATTCCTCTCAGTCCTTTGTTTTCTCCAAGATCTCAAGCAATGTTCCTCCGTTAATGGTGACGCCTTCTCAGATTTACAGACAGTTGCGGTCTCTCTGGTATGGACTTCGATTGCATGAGTTTCATTGGCTAACTTGCGAACCTAGCACAATAGTGATAGAGTGATGTGATAGGAGTGTCTGGCTTAGGGATTTACCCACTATCGATCTCCTAAGGCCACTGTATGCAAGCTTGGAAAGCGTAAATAATGCCAACAAAAAACACAAACGGCTTGAACCCCTGATCACATACGGAGGTACATGTATTTCAATTGCACCTGCTTAAATGCACCCCTACCGTTGTGGCAGGGGTCAAGACTTTGGAATGTGCAAACACAACGCATCATGTGAAGTGGCCGGAGGTGCATTTCCAATTTGCCTGACAGTTCTAAAAATTCAATCCAGGACAGAACTGGCTCCGTATGCTGAAATGCAGATATGAGAGTAAAAGCACCTGGTTGGTTGCATGTAATAACTGGATGGCTTGTTACTGATCACATGCATTCTTTTAAGCAAGGGACAGATGTGATGGGTCCGAGCCCACCGCTTGTTCTGCCTGGATTGCATTTGTGAAGAAATGCTTGAACACGGGTCTAAGGCTTGGTGGATTACCAATGTGAAAGGTGAAATTATAGCGGTGGCTAAGTATGAAAGTGCTGTTCCCCCAATCCTGTTTATTGTTTGTTGACGTAGATGTTGTTGTGTTCTCAGTATTAAGGGCATCTACCACCAGGGGGTATCCATGTGCCTATATGATACTGCCTATGGCGCCTCTCAGGAGCGTTCACACGATGACGCTTTGACCTGCATTTTCATTGCGTTTGTTACCATGTCTAGAGAAGACAGACCTCAATTACTGGCCAAGTTGGATTTTGTTCTACCTTGACTGGTTCCATTTACAAATCATAATTACAAGTCTTAAACATTTGTATCCATCTTTGTAATAGAACATGGCATCCATAGACTTCTGGGCCCGTGTAGAGTATACAGAGGCATTGTACATGATGGTGACCCAATAGCATTGCTTTTAGAAGAAACCATTAAGGGCACCATCATTCCCCATACAGCCAAACTGTGGATAATGTACACATCTTTACTTAAGGGGTTTTCCCCATGAACAAAAGTTAGGCCCCAACTTGCTGATCTGTGGGAGTCTCAGTGCTGAGACACCCGATAGGTAGTCGGACCCCTCGTCGCTCTGTCAGATTAATGGGGCAGACGGCCGTGCATAACTGTCCTGCTCTATTGATCTCCTTGGAGCTGACGGAGATTGCCAAGCGCGGCCGTCTGCTCCATTAGTCTGACGGAGCGATGAAGGGGCCAATGGACCACTCGTCATCATGATCTGTGGTGACCTCAGCACTGAGACCCCCTCTGATCAGTTCTATCGCATGGATGGGGCTTAACTTTTGTTCATGGGAAAACCCCTTTAAGGATAACTACATCTATTTATATAGATTTTATCAGATTTAGACAAACCGTGGGTAATAGCAGTGGATGGGGACCGTGGCAGGGTTGGATCTGATGATGGGCACATTGCTGGAGGGAGTTGGGGCGTAATGCAGGTTGATCTTGTAAATAAGCCAGTCTGGATCCATCTAAATGAGTAACATAAGACGGTTACACTCATTAGCCTAGAATACTACAGTATTTACCACTTAGAAAGTGTTGGGAGGATACAAGGCATCACATAGACCGAGTCTTACAAGATACATGGACTGGATCCACTTATCAAGCAAAATGTCTGTTCTGACCAGAGGGTACAAGTAATACTAACCTCACAGAAGATGTCTGTTCTGACCAGAGGGTACAAGTAATACTAACCTCACAGAAGCAAACAATAGGCCTAAAGGTCCACCTGAATAATGGCTGATGCCCATTATGGATAGAAAGGGTTTGAGTATAGTCAGGACTCTTACCTGCCCATTATGGATAGAAAGGGTTTGAGTATAGTCAGGACTCTTACCTCTACATTGCTCCCACATTCCTGAAGGCCATTTTGAAACACCACATCATTGGGTTGTACGGCAGTAGGTCCCTGGGGCCACTCCAGTCATCTAAGGAGATATTGGAGTATTAGTATTCACCTAGAGACTGCACCATTACCCCGTACAAGAAGGTCTTCTTACCCAGGACCCCAGGCTCAGGTGTGAGGGCTTCACCAGCTTTCCATTACCATAGAAGTCCCTGACTACAGTCACCACCATCCTGTCCTCCGCACACTGCACACTGATGGGGGAGGATGAAGGTGGAAGCTGCCGGGACTGATGGGCACACTGATGGGGGAGGATGAAGGTGGAAGCTGCCGGGACTGATGGGCTCCTCCAATATACCTGGAGCCCCAACCAGACACAGGTG
>CM033644.1:539337-568241 GCA_019512145.1 Engystomops pustulosus | reverse complement strand
TGGAGGAGCGGAGCTTTATACCCCACCCATCACATGGACATCACTCCCCCTCATTATACCTCATTATACCTCAGCTGGACTTCCCCAACACATCATCAATACAGAGCCAAGGTTGTGGTTGTCAGGGCGCGTTCACACGTTGCGTTTTGACCTGCGTTTACATTGCGTTTGAAACGCATATACAACAGCTGAGGAGAGGTGATTTGCCTAATTACATCACTGTTAACGTTTCTGTTTCTGTTAACCCATGCGTTTTGTTAACACATGCATTAACATTGCCTTTACAAACGTAAACGGTAATGTAATTAGGCAAATTACCTCACATCAGCTGTTGTATATGCGTTTCAAACGCAATGAAAACGCAACCAAAACGCAATGTGTGAACGCGCCTTAAAGCCTCCTGCAGCCATTCATGTGAGGGGGGCGGCTTCTCAGCCAAGGGAATCGCCTAAAAACACCTCCATGAATATAGAATGGAGCAGAATGTCCTCCAGGAGCCGCTTCTCCCAACCCTCCAGGAGCAGATGGTGATGAGCAGAGCCTCCTCCAGCATGATGGAGCACCGGCCATAAAGGGGAGAACTAAATGGCTCCGGGAACAGAACACAGAGATTCTGGGTCCATGGATACTGAGCACAGTGCTCTCTAATTTATAGTGGCTGTGCTGGATATTGCAGCTCATCCTCTTCAATGGGTCTGAGCTGAAAACCGCTAATACCTATGGACCTGAGATCACTTCCCTGTAAAAACACGGGTTGGAGCTAATGGTGTGGGTGCAGAGACTCTACAGAGTACAGCAGAGACTACAGTATCTGTAATGGCGTCTCTATATACTGTTACACATTATGATTTTCCATTGTGGTGTTATTCAATAATTGTTGAATTAACAATCTATCTGTGGTTTGCAGACAAAGTACATTTTTCTCACTAATTCCATATCTTGATAGGGGTCGGAGGAAGTCTTTTTCTCCTAGTTCTCTGTATAGGTACAGTTTAAAATAATCAGAGGATTGGTATAGAGCCTTTTTAGGCATTTGCAGGGATATCTATAATTGTGTTACAATTTTACCTTGATGCATACTTGACACATCCTGGTGTTAGTCCCAGGAGGTTGGGTGTGTTCTTGGAGCATTTAAAAACATGGCCTTGTTGTTTGCGACCCCTCAGCTCTCAGCCCCCACATTCGTGCTCCTTTACACCTCCTCCCTCTCCCACTGATGTCAGATCACCAGTCTGCACAGGAGCAGGAAGGAGTAGCTGTACTGGAGCACAAAGGTGGGGCCCGAGAGCTGAGGAGTCTGCAGAACAGACAAGTCACATGTTGTTTTTTGAAATGTATCCAAAGCCCAGCCCCTGGGACTACACAGAGGATTCTGTAAGGATGCAAGGTCAGTTATAACACACAATTATATTGTAATGCAAATGCTTAGAGAAAGCAGAAAGACATATTTGCAATGGGCTTCTGTAACCTGTGTTTAGTGAAAATGAGGTCCCTAATGACAGGTTCCCTTTAAGGTGTAAGTTCCCCCTAGTAGTGGCTCCAGACAGTCGGGGTTTAATAATAATAATTCCTTTATTTATATAGCGCACACAAATTACGCAGCGCTGCATAGAGCTTGTCATATCAGTCCCTGTCCCCAATCTAATCACCTACCAGTATGTTTTGGAGTATGGGAGGATACCAGAGGACCCGGCGGAAACCCACACAAACACGGAGAGAACATACAGACTCTTTGCAGATGTTGGCCTGGGTTTTTGTACTGGATAAAATTGTTGAATTATCATGATTTTTCTCATGGCTCCATAGATGAAATAATATTTTGAGCTGCAGAATAATTTTATTAAAATTAATTCAGGAAGAATTTAAAGGGGTTGTCCTTCGGGCGGCGGCTTCTCAGCCAAGAGAATCGGCCTAAAAACACCTCCATGAATAAAGAATGGGAGCAGAATGTCCTCCAGGAGCCGCTTCTCCCAACCCTCCAGGAGCAGATGGTGATGAGCAGAGCCTCCTCCAGCATGATGGAGCACCTGCCATAAAGGGGAGAACTAAATGGCTCCGGGAACAGAACACAGAGATTCTGGGTCCATGGCCTGGAAACTCCCCGGATCTTATCCCATTGAGAACTTGTGGTCAATCATCAGGAGACGGGATTGTCTCTGATGACATCCCATTTCCAAATTGTCTGGGAGAAGACAAGGTGAGCGATGCCCGTCCTGCTCCTGCCTCTGTAAAGCCTTCCTGCAGAAATTCAGTGGGGGGTGTGGGCTTCTCAGCGCAAGGGAATCGGCCTAAAAACACCCTCTAATGAACTAAAAAATAGCAATCCTAGGAGCAGCTTCGTCCCACCCTCCAGGAGCAGATGGTGATGAGCAAAGCCTCCTCCAGCATGATGGAGCACCTGCCATAAAGGGGAGAAACTAATGGCTCAGGGAAACAGAACACAGGATCTGGGTCCGGCCCGGAAACTCCCGGATTGCATCCATTGAGAGAACTGTGGGTCAATCATCAGGAGACGGAGGGCAAACAAAACCAACACTATGTGTGACAGAATGGCAGCAGTGATTGTGCAGGAAATGGACGGCGATCAGTCAAAAGATGGGGGAAGGAGGTGAGTGAGAGCTGCCAGGGGAGCATTGCAGAGTCCTGAAGAAGACTCTCACGTAGAGCTTGTCTCTCTCCAGTACAGGTCTCTTGAGGCTTCACAGCTGCAATGTATATGGAGTGTCGGCTGCCTATTGTCATTAAAGAGGTCCTCAGTGGTATATGCACCACGGATCCGGTTACTATACATCTTGGATGCGAGGCCAACTTGTGACCCCACCCTTTAGGCTTATCACCCCTGGTTCTGGCCCTTAGGTTTAAGGAGTGTCAACGAAATTCAATGGGCGGTCAGAAGATCTGATGATGGATGGAACGGAATCTTCACACGGTGACTTGACCCAAAACCAAAATAGTTGCAAAATTGAATTGCTCAATTAGGGCTACAAAGCATCACATAGAACAAGTCCCAAAAACAGATGTTCCATAGTGTCCATAGGCATCGTGTTGTAGATACCAATGGTGTTCAATGACAGTGTTGCAGGACATCGGTTTATGATGAGAACCCCCCGTTACCCAATTCCCCCTCCAGTCGTGCCATTATTGGGTTCAGTTCCACAAGTCTCTACATGAGATCAGAGCGATGTACTTTTGTTTCGGCTTTGTCAATCAAGCACATTGGAAAAGGAAAATAGATGTGGGGTTCCTGGGATCAGGAGTGTAACTTACTAGGTCTTTTAAGATCGATCTTATTGGAGATGAGCTAGCGATGTATCGCGATCTGAGGCCATGTTACAAGCAGTTGTGGCTAGTTTGTTCCTTTAGACTGAAGGTGTCCCAATGGTAATGGGAGGCATAGTCGACTTAACATGTGGAACGGTAGTGGCTTTTTGTATAAACACATAATGGACCAAAAGGCAAGAGAATGGTGAGGCATATTGGAGAGCGGTTTACCAAACAAATCAAGTATTTATTCCGCAGGGACCAATGATTCCCCTGTCGCCTTTGGAGTGGCAGAGTTTAGCCCCAAGACAAGAAGAGACCTCTCAATGAGACCCATGAACAGACAGTTTATCAAAAATTGTTTATTCAGATTCTTTTGGGACAAAACACATTCCACCAGAAGACCATTGCCAACATAGTAGTGAAGGCAAAAGCCCACAACTCACGCAGAGCCCGGATGCCGATGGCCACCAGCACCCACATGCCTGTTAGGGGTTCCATTCCTGCGTATCCTGGACGTTGGGAGTCGAGTGTCCTGCTCGAGAGATCTGGTGGGGACTTGGCGTCGAGGTCACCTAGAAGAGGTGACCCAGTGTGGCACGCATGGATTCTGCTACTGGGATCCTGCTGAAGGAAGACAGAAAAGAGGATGAAAGATTATCAAGTAGAGGTCTGGGGAATATTTGACACCCAAACAGTTTCTCTTTTCCTAGTAGTAGATAGAATAGAAAAATATTTAAAGACTGTCTAATACAACTAGTTATGAGCACAAAAATTGTCACTATGCTCAAGCTAGGCTCAAGAGGGAGACCACAGGAGTTTTAGGAAAGTGAGGTACAACAGTATGAAGCGGAAGTATTTCAAGTAAGTTACACTGTCGAAATCATGACTTAATAATCACTTTCACGATTTAGTAATTATATGAAGAGTTGGTGGGAACAACTGTGCACTTTGCTCGTAGTCCAACACTAGAGTCTATATGGATGATGTGTCTCGTTCCAAAAATCACCATGTATCCCTTCTTCCCCAATCCATCTTGGTATACCATGTGATGGATGCCCCAGGCATTCTCTGGCCTCCGGCAGTAGCGCAGTTTCCCGGTGGCGCACAGCATGGGAGCAGATCCACTTGTGGACCTTCAATAGGACACCAACAATCTGGAGATGCGGTAATTGTATGACATGAAGTAATCATTTCCAAGACACCACGATGGGTTGTAAAGCTCTTCAGAACAACTCCTTGATACAGGTCTACACTGACTAGATGCCTTGTTGTAGGAGCAGGCCTTGTTCATTGGATCAGGGGCTCTGGTTGCATGGACAGCAGCTATCGGGAACACGTGATGTAAGATTGGGAAGCATTACAGCTTAAAGCAAACATTTCTGTGCCGATACAAGGGCATCTACCACAGGAGGAAGGACTGAATGCAATGAACCTGAGGGCTCGTGGGCAGTAATGGAGCCTGAAGCCCATCAGGCTGTGCCTAGAGATCATTCCTGGTGGTAGATGCCCTTAAAGGACGGTGATCTGACTAGATGTGTTCTCATCTAATGAAAGGAATTTGGGGAAAAATCAGTTCCGATGAGGCCAGCTATAAAGGTGGCGGTGACCGAGATGTTCCACCTTTACCACATGTAACAAGTTTAGACGTTCAAGGATTCCTTCTCAAAAACGCATTCAGAATAGGAACAGGGGAGTGGGCTCAGACCCATCACATCTGCTTGCAGCAGAAATACATAAGGTCAGGAACAAGCATCCCGTTATCACACGCAACACACCAGGTGCTTGGTACTGCTCATATCTGAAAGCATACCCTGACACATGCTAGGTTAATTTTTATGCAAATGCAATGGAAAATAGTGGAAATCAGCATGATCAAGGTGGAGCCGCTTTCGCAAAGATCACTGTAATTGCCGTCGTGTGTGAGGAGTGATGTGATGATGTATAGTGGTAAAGCGCAAGTCAGCACTCTATGTGCTAGGGTCCAAGTTAGGTCCATGAAACTCATGGCAATCGAGGCCATACCAGAGAGACCGCACTGCTGTAAATCTGAAGGCGTACCATGCACGGAGAACATTGGGTTGAGATCTTGGAGAAAACAAAGGACTGAGAGGAATTCTTCTTCCATCCCTCCATCAGGCACCTGTGGGAGAGGAGATTATTTGTAGGTAGGGACTACATGAAGGCTACTACAGGAGTGATGGTAGGAAACTCACCCATGTTGGACGATGATCTTCATAGCGAGGAGTGTGAGTCACATCCTTCATAGTGGGGCCACACACTAAAATAAACAGCATTAATGGGCTCATGTCTAGTGTCCAGAGAGCTTCAATGTCAGAAACAGGTCACCGGGCTGAAAGGACCAGGAGAGTCCCTGGGGCCACTCCAGTCATATAAGGAATATGGGAGTATTAGTAGTCAACTAGAGATGCACCATTACCAGAACAGAAGGTCTTTTACCATTCATGAGACGCAAGGAGAATGTCAGCCTCTCTTCTGAGGTTCACTGTGGTGCTGTAGGGGACTCCATGTTTGGCTTGAATGGCATGACTGACTCACTTACCGTGTCTAGGAGAAGGACCAAAACCTCAATATGTCAAGTGCTTGTGTTACTTGACTGGTTCTATTTACAAGTCTATACATTTGTCATCTTGTAAAGAACGGGATCCATAGATGTCTGGGGCCATGTAGAAGATACAGAGGTTGTACAGAGTGGACCCAAAAGCATGCTTTTAGAAGAAACCATTGAGGGCCCATAATTCCCCATAAAACCCAAACTGTGGGATAATGTACACATCTTTACTTGAAGGGGTTTTCCCCATGAAACAAAAGTAGGCCCCAACTTGTGATCTGTGGGAGTTCCGTGCTGAGACACCCGATCGGGAGTAGGACCCCTCGCGCTCTGTGCAGATTAATGGGGCAGCGGCCGTGCATAACTGTCCTGCTATTGATCTCTTGGAGTGTGGAGATTGCCAAGCGCGCGTCTTGCTCCATTAGTCTGACGGAGCGAGAGGGGTCAATTGGACACTGTCATAATGAATCTGTGGTGACTCAGCCTGAGACCCCCTCTAATCAGTTCTATCCCATGGATGGGGCTTAAATTTTGTTCATGGGACACACTTTAAGCATAACTACATCTATTTAAGCTTTTATCAGATTTAGAACCCCAACCGTGGGTAATAGACAGTGGATGGGGACCCGTGGCCGGGTTGCGATCTGATGGTGAGCACCTGGCTGGAGGAGTGGGGCGTAATGCAGGTTGATCTGTATATAAGCCCAGTCTGCTCCATCTAAAGGAGGAACCTAGACGGTTAACTCATTAGCGTGAATACTACAGTATTTATCACTTAGAACGTGTTAGGAGGAGGATACAAAGGCATCCACATAGACGAGTTTACAAGTTATGACTGGATCCACTTATCAAGCAAAATGTCTGTTCGGGACCAGAGGGTACAAGTAAGACGAACCTCACAGAAGCAAACACTGGCCTAAAGGCCCCTGATAATGGCTGATGCTATTATGGATCGAAGGTTTGATATAGTCATGACTCTACTAAATTGCTCCACTTCATGAAGGCCATTTTGAAACACCAACTCATGGGTTGTACGGCAAAGTAGGTTGAGTTCAGGATCACAGCTCAGGGATGAGTGCTTCACAGTTTCCATCATAGAAGTCCCTGACTACAGCACACCATCCTGTCCTCCGCACACTGCACAACCTGAGGGGGGAGGATGAAGGTGGAAGCTGCGGGACTGTGGCTCCTCCAAATACATGGAGCCCAAGACAGACACAGGTGCAGCACCCTGAAGGCACCTAAAACCAGACACTGGTGAGCCAAAGGGTTTCCTTAGGAAGAGCCCGTCTCGATGCAGGTTGTCCCCATCCAGGCTGAGACTCCTCCACCAAGCTCGTGACTGACGCCGCATGTCTAGCCAAGACCTGCCAAAGGCCTGATCCATAGGAAGAACCAGTTACCAACCAACTGACCCAGAGCTCCATCCCTGCCGCAGGACACAAGTCATAAATAGGAGGTGGGGGAGGAGCGGCGCTTCTATTACCCCCATCAAGGGACATCACTCACCTAATATAATCACATTATATAATATAACCTCAGCTGGACTTCCCCAACACATCATCAATACAGAGCCACGGTTGTGGTTGTCAGGGGCGTTCAACGTTGCGTTTGACCTGCGTTAATGCGTTTGCAAAAGAATATACAACAGCTATGGAGACGGTGATTTGTGACCCTAAATTACATAACGTTCAGTTTTGTTGAAAACGAATCATACGCGATGTTAACGAGCGTTAACAAAGCGTTAATGCTGCGTTTTGTTAAACAAATGCATTAACATTGCCTTTACAAATGGAAACGGTAATGTAATTTGGCAAATTACCTCAATCAGCTGTTGAAGCGTTCTTCAAACGGCATGGAAAAGGCACCAAACGGCAACGTGGTGAACACGCCTTAAAAGCCTCTGAGCCATTATGTCCCCGAGGGGGGTGGGCGGCTTCTTCAGCCAAGGGGAATAGGCCTAAAAACACCCTCCATGAATAAAGAATGGGATCAGATGTCTCAAGGAAGCCGCTCCCAACCCCAGAGCAGATGGTGATGAGCAGAGCCTCCTTCCAGCAGATGGAGCAACGGCCAAAAGGTAGAACTAAATGGCTCCTGGGAAAAGAACACGAGAGTCTGGGTCCATGGCCCGGGAACAGAACAGAGATTCGGGGTCATGGCCCGCGGAACAGCAACACAGAGATTTGGGTCCATGGGCTCCGGGAACAGAACCCAGAGATTTGGGTCCAGGGCCCGGAACAGAAACAGAAATTCTGGGTCCTGGCTCGGGAACAGCACACAGAGCTTCTGGGTCCATGGCCCGGGAAAACAGAACACAGAGATCTGGGTAATGGGCTCGGGAACAGAAAAACCGAGATCTGGGTCCATGGGCCGGACAGAACACAGCGATTTGGGTCAATGGCCTCCTCACCCCCTTCCCCCCGGGAAACAGAAACAGAGATTCTGGGTCCATGGCTCCGGGAACAGAACACAGAGATTCTGGGGCCATGGCCCGGGAAACAGAAACACAGGATTATGGGTCCATGGCTCCGGGAAAAGAACACAGAGATTCTGGGTCCATGGCCGGGATACAGAACACAGAGATCTGGGTCCATGGCTCCGGGAACAGAACACAAGAGATCTGGGTCCATGGTCCGGGAACAGAACACAGAGATCTGGTCCATGGCTCCGGGGAAACGAACACAGAGAATCTGGGTCCAGGCTCGGGAACAGAACCACAGAGATTCTGGGTCCATGGCTCCGGGAACAGACACACAGATTCTGGGTCAAATGGCTCCGGGAACAGAACACAGATTCTGGGTCCATGGCTCCGGGAACGGAACACAGAGCTCTGGGTCCGATGATACGGGAACAGAAACAGAATCGAGGGACAAACAAAACCCAACACGTGTAGTGGACAGAATGCAGCAGGTGATGGTGCAGGTAGATGGACGGCTGCACGCAGAGATCTAGATATATGGAAACAGTGAGTAAGTATGGAAAACAGAAAGTATGATTGGGAAATTGGTATAACTTTTTCTTACCATACACAAAAACTATATATGCTGACAAGGGGTACAATTCTTTAAGCTCCCGCCGATTACTGCATGCTAGGCAATAGAAGGGGGCTTTTGCATGGGTGATAATGAGTAAATTTGGGGGATGTGACTGTAGCGATGAATTTTAAAAAACAAATGATGAATTATGAAGAGAAAATTAGTAGAATTGACATTCTGTGGGGCTGAGGGTAGTTGTGTTAAGGGTTTATGTCTCCAGCCAGCGATACACTCTCCACCTCCAGGTAATCTATAGCATGCTCTGCTAGGCATGTCTAATCTCTATAGCTAGAGGGCGGGGGCGGCTCTAGGTAGGAGAATGTACGCTTCAGTACGATGGCACGCCGGGCTCCGGTTATGTATCTCTAAAGACTAGACGGGGGGACAGTGCTGGGGGCGGATTCGTGATGGCTCCTCCTTCATGTACATGCACGCTGGGACATCAGCTAGGTTATTTAGATAGTCGGGGAGGGCGGGACGAGCTGGGGGCGGTCTGAGTGATGTATCCGCATTCATGTGACATGCACGCGGGCTCCGGCTATGGCCGAACTATCTCTATAGCTAGGAGGAAGCGGGACAGAGCTGGGGCGGCTCTGGTGATGGCTCCTACTCACGTAGAACTTCCCCCATTTTGAACGAGCCGCTCTCGACAATTCAACAGACGAATTGTATTAGGGATAAGGTCATGATAACAGTGCCGTTCATATCTCTGGTCTTGCAGCGGCTCTGTGTGGTGTTTTTTTTTTGATTTGGTGCAGCATGCCTCAGTGGGGAATCTGGCTCCGGCGAAGATGGGGCGAGCGCTGTGAAAATCCGGGTTACTGACGGCGGTCCCCGGGAGCACGAGGATGGAGAGAGGAGACCGGGAGCAAGGATCGAACACTGCTGGCGGGTGCGGAGACAGCACCGATGATCATTGTATTATGTTTATAATACCTCTCATTTTATAATCGTGTATTGTGGTCTCAGTACCTCTCATTGTGTATACATATTGTACAATGTGTTCTCATAACTGTATATGAACTTGTATATGTCTGTATGGTGTGTGTATTGACACTGTAATGGTTATTGTACTGAGGCTCATATTCTTATTATTATTATTTGTATGTATGGCTATTTATTTTTCATTCAATCGTTACCATGGTGTGACTTGTTGTGTTTTACCTGTGATTGTATGTATTGTACTTTGTGTTATCGTTGTATGAACTTATATGTCTCTTGTATGGTGTAATATGTGACATATATATTCAATGAATGAGAGAGAAATCACCCACAATAAATGATACAATAAAAAAATTATTAATATAGTATATTTAAAAATGCACCTGAAGTATATCAATGGAGAGGAACACAATACACGTCAGTTCCGGGGTCCGTACAAGGATTCTTGCTAGGGTGTGTCTTAAGTGAATAGTATGCAAGTAGGAATGTATATGTTATCATTGTAACCCAGCCAGAATTTTTTTTTTGGGTCTCTGTGACATGGATTGTTAAAATGTTTTAATTGTACTAAAGAACCAGGATTAATACTAAAGTCATCACAGACGCTTTTATAACACCTCAGTGATATGATTGTAGCCTAGGACTATAGTTACAGTGATGCCAAAATCCAAGGTCCGTTGTAACTAGGGGTGTATGATAGTTGTGGTGTTACTTAAGAGGGCGACGCCGGTATTAGGACATTCCTCGCAGCATAATAGAGAAGCGATGGGCAAGGTAAGCAGCATTACAAAGGGTACCCACAGAATCTAATATCACGTGGGACCCTAATAAGTGAAGGAATAGTATATGTCTACGTACAGTATTATGCCAAAAAGTGCCAGAAGGTACAAACCAACAGCCTACAACACCCAAGGGACAACAATTGTAAGTTACAAACTAAAAATGTTAAAAAGGAATGATCAAGTATAGACACAGCTGATGTGTACACATGCGCGGCGTCCCTCTCCGAAAAGTGGTTCAAACCACATGGTTTTTGGTTAAATGGTTGGATTGGGGCCTCGGAATGCAGCCGAAAACCTAGATCATGGGGAAGAATGGATTTTGTTTTTCATTTTGCGACCTCCTGGGTGATTCTAGTTATTTTTCTAGTATTTTTTTAGTATTTTCTAAGTTCAACAGGTGTGTATACTTAATTGGTTACATGCATACTTGTAAGACAGATCTATTCTTTGAACTGCGCCTCAATTCACTCTCATTTTTCAGAAAATTACAATTTTTAGGTGACAATTTATACCTCCCAGGAACTCCGATACAGCTCAACTCAAACTGGACGCAATGTCTCATAATACAGGTGGGAGACCATATAGACACATGTATCATAGGGAAACCGAGCCAAAGCCACAGACTAACAAAAATGAGACCCCTAAATCATCCACGGAAGAACACATAAGTATAAAATGTGGAAATGGAATTGTACATCTGGAGAAGGGCCGGGGTTCAATAATTGGGAAAACCCTTTTCCAATCTAATTGTAATGACATCCAAGGGTAGGAAAAGCTGCTCAGGTGTAAGCGGAGCCAGGGAGTAGGTGTTGCTTCTTATTGTCAGGGTCCAATAATAACCATTGGGTCCATGGCCCGGGAACAGAACACAGAGATTCTGGGTCCATGGCTCCGGGAACAGAACACACAGATTCTGGGTCCATGTCCTGGAAACTCCCCGGATCTTATCCCATTGAGAACTTGTGGTCAATCTTCAGGAGATGGGGGACAAACAAAAACCAACACATTGTGACAGAATGCAGCAGTGATTGTGCAGGAATGGACGGCGATCAGTCAGGATCTGGTGCAGGAGGTGAGTGAGAGCTGCCAGGGAGAATTGCAGAGGTCCTGGATTAGAAGGAGAGGTCCTGCAGATACTGACTCGCTGCAGTAACTCCTCCTACCTGACAATAAAAGCTTCTGCTCCCCATAATATGATTGCACTTGTATCTCTGTATGTGATAAACATCTGACAGACCAGAGGGACACATCATGTGACAAGGAGATTTGTGTCACAACTTATGGCCAGGACTGTACTCTCTCAGGCTTTAGTCTAAGCTATTCCTCAAGTAGCAGCTTGTCATCTTCTCCATTTCAGGTCTATTGGAGCTTCCAAAGTTGAACTGTATAGGTGTGTGGAGCTGTAGGATGCATACTGGTCATAGCACCATGGATCAGCTTGCCTCACATCCAAGGATGGGTATAGGAAACTTGTGACAACCCTTTAAGGCTCTGCTCACACCTTGTTCTGGCCTTTCAGTTTAAGGAGTGTCAAAGAAACTAAAAATGGAAGGTCAGAAGATCCGTTACACATCTGATAGTGAGGAGGGAAACAGGAAATCTTACACAGGTGAGAACTTAACCCAAAACCAATAGTTGCAACATGAATTACTCAAGTATGGCTACAATGCATCAATATGAACAAGTCCCAAAACCAGAATGTTCCCACATAGTGTCCAATAGGCATCTTGTGTTGTAGATAAGAACTTGTGTAATTACATTGTTGCAGGACATCTGGTTTTATGATGAGTTACCCAGAGTTACCCAATTCGCCCTCCAGTCAGTTGCCCATTATTGGAGTTCAGTTCCAACAGTCGCTACACGAGATCAGAGCGATGTTACTTTTGCTTAGATCCCTCCCCATGTGCTCGATTGACACAAGCCTAAAGGAAAACTCAGCATGTTGGGGGTTCCTGGTGATCCAGGAGTGTAATGTACTAGGTCTTTATCTCCAAATAAGATAGATCTTAGAATGGAGATGCGGATGTATCAGAGATCTGAGACCATGTACAATGTAGTTGTGGCTGGCTTGTCTCTTTCTTTAGACTGGATCTTTCCCAATGGTAATGGGAGGAATAGTCTACATGTGTACAAAAAAAATACTTGAACCAACTGTGTAATCCAATCCAATATATAAATCTTTGGATGACAAACAGACATAAGGCATATAAATACTTCACCAGTTTCTGGCTCAATATGCTGAAGTCCACAATTAAAAGTCCACGCTATGTTAGCCTGGTTCACTGAGACGCTGAACGCCCGGTGTGTCCTATGACGTTTCGGAGGTAACCCCTCCTTCCTCAGACATGCATGAATGTTTGTCATCCAAAGATTTATATAAAGTATTGGAATGGATTACACAGTGGTTTCAAGTATTTTTTGTATAGATTGCTCGATCGCGGTGTGGAGAGCACGCGAACTTGACCGGTGTACACACTATGTTGTAAGGGGCTTAATTGCTTTTTGTTGCAGTAATAGTCTACATGGCATAGTTGACCTGGCTGAGATTTTTTTTTTAAACCATAAGTGGACCAAGAGGCTACGAGAATGTGATGCATATTGGAGAGCAGTTTACCAACACAAACTCCAGTATTCATCTACTCAGGGGCCAACAGCTTCCCATGTCTGCCTTTCGAGTTGCATATAGTTTTAACCCTGACACAAGCATAGACCATCTCAAGGAGACCCATGAACAAGACAGTTTATCAAAAATTGTTTATGCAAACAAGGGTCTGACATTACTGTATGCCCTGGTGACCCCTCTGTACAACCCCCTTATCTACAGCTTAAGGAACAAGGATATTCAAAGCTCCATATTCATATTTGTTAAACTTTCACAAGTCAAGAACTGAGACATTTCTCCAAGCCAACAGTTCTAGTGCAAAAAGCTCGATGAGGTGTGGTGGCCATCACAAGTTCAACTTAGTTTCTCAGAAGGCTTAAGTTTATACTATTCCTCAAAATATTGCAGCTCAATTACAGGGGACATCAGTGGTCATAGCGCCACGGATCACATTGCCCCACACCCCAAGGATGGGTATAGTAAACTTGTGACAACCCTTAAAGCTCTGCTCACACCTTGTTCAGGCCTTTCAGTTTGAGGCATGTCAAAGAAACTAAAAATTTGTAGGTCAGAAGATCAGTTACACATCTGATAGTGAACAGAAAATCTTAACACGGGTGTGAATTTGACCCTAAAAACCAATAGTTGCAACGTAAATTGCTCAAGTATGGCTACAATGCATCAACATGGCCCAAAACCAGAATGGGCCCACATAGTGTCCTTTAGACATCTGGCATTGTAGATAAGAACTTGTGTAATGACATTGTTGCAGGACATCTGGTTTTATGATGAGAACCCAGAGTTACCCAATTCTCCCTCCAATCAGTTGCTCATTATTGGAGTTCATTTCCAACAGTCGCTACATGAGATCAGAGCGATGTTACTTTTGTTTAGATCCCTCCCAAAGGAAAGGAAGACTCAACATGTTGGGGGTTCCTGGTGATCCAGGAGTGTAACGTACTAGGTCTTGATCTCCAAATAAGATCGATCTTAGAATGGAGATGCGGATGTATCAGAGATCTGAGACCATGTACAATGCAGTTGTGGCTGGTTTGTCTCTAGACTGGATGTTTCCCAATGGTAATGGGAGGCATAGTCTACATGTCATAGTTGAACATGTAGTGGACCCGAGATATGTTTTTTTTAGTAAATACCATAAAATGGACAAAGAGGCCATGAGAATGGGATGCATATTGGAGAGCGGTTTACCAACACAAACTCCAGTATTTATCTACTCAGGGAACAACTGCTTCCCATGTCTGCCTTTGGAGCTGCATATAGTTTTAACCCTGACACAAAAAAATAGACCATCTCAAGGAGACCCATGAACAAGACAGTTTATCAAAAATTGTTTATTTCAACAGATTCTTTTTGGCAAAATCTCCCCAGAAGACATTTCCCAACAATAGTGAGAACAACAGCCACAACCACTGCAGAGACGGAGCCGATGGCCACCAGCACCCACAGCTGTAGAGGTTCCCGTCCTGCGCTCATCCTGGAAGCTTGGGAGGTTCCTGCTCCGGAGATCTGGTTGGACTACCTGCTAGATGCCTTGTTGTAGGAGCAGGCCTTGTTCATTGGATCTAGGCTCTGGTTGATGGCAGCAGCTCTCAGGGAACACGTGATGTAGATCTGGGAAGACATTACAGCTAAAGGATGTAGGACTGAATGCAAATGAACCTGAGGGGCTCCCATAGGCAGTAATGGAGCCTGAAGGATGATTTGCATAGAGAATCATCCTGGTGGTAGATGCCCTTTGAGAACACATCTAGTCAAGAGCAACTGCCTTAATCTAATGAACAGGATTTGGGGGGGGGAACAGCACTTTCCACATTATCCAGCTATAATTAGATGGCAGTGCCCAAAATTTTCCACCTTTTACATAGGTCATCACCAAGCCTTCAAGGATTCCTTCTCAAAATGCAATCCAGTCAGAAGAGCGAATGGGCTCGGACCCATCACATCTGTCCTGCAGTATAAATACATGTGATCAGTAACAAGCATCCAGTTATTACATGCAACACACCAGGTGCTTGTTACTGATCATATCTGCATTTCAACATACGGAGCCAGTTCTGTCCGGATTGAATTTTGGAACATTCCAGGCGGAAATTGGATGCAGCCTCAGGCCACGTTCACATGATGCGTTGTGTTTGACACATTCCAAAGGCTTGAACCCTGACCAAATGCTGAGGTTACATTGCATTTTAGTAAGTGCAATGGAAATACCGGATGAAGTCTTTGGAAAGCGTAAAATAATGCCAAAAAAAAAAAAAAAAAAAAAAAAAAAAAAACACACACACAAAGCATCACATGAAAGTGGCCTTAGGAAATCTATACAGTGGTAAAGCGCTAAGCCAGATCTCCCATTGCATCACTCTACACAGCAATGTGCTAGGGTCCAAGTTAGTCCACATTGAAATCATGGCAAATAAAGTCCATACCAGAGAAACCGCACTGTCTGTAAATCTGAAGGCGTCAACCATGAAGCGGAGAACATTAGCTTCAGATCTTGGAGAAACAAAGACTGAAGAGGAATCTTCTTCCATCCCATCCATCAGGCACCTGTGGGAGAGGAGATTAGTTGTAGGTATGGACTACATGAAGACTACTACAGGATTGATGGTAGAATCTCACCCATTGTTGGAGATGATCTCATAGCGAGGAGTGGAGGTCACATCTTCATTAGTGGTGGCCACACAACTATCCACAAACAGCATCATGGGCTCATGGTTCTTAGTGTCCAGAGAGGCTTCAATGTAGAACAAGATATTGGAGTATTAGTATTCACCTAGAGACTGCACCATTACCCAGTACAAGAAGGTCTTCTTACCACACCTAGAGACTGCACCATTACCCAGTACAAGAAGGTCTTCTTACCATTCATGAGACGCAAGGAGAAGGTCAGCCGCTCTTCTGAGGTCACGGTGGTGCTGTAGGGACTCCATGTTGGCTTGATGGCATTACTGCTCACGTTACCATGTCTACACAAAGAGCACATTAAAACGCAACGCACTGGCTATACACTGCCAACATCAAACAGAAGACACTTGATCCCAACATTAATCTGGGAGAAGATGGCACCTCAGTATTGACCTTTACATAAACCTCTTTACAGCAGAACTAGTACTAAGGGGAAAGGCCCTTACCATTACAATGAGTGGCTTTCTCCCAATTCATACACAATCAGCCAAACGTGTAAGGGTGTGTTCATGAGTGGATGGCCATCAACAAAAATGAACATGTTTGAGTTGCTTAAAGATTTGGGCCATTAGTATGGAGAAGACTTACCTTGGGTAGAAGCACTGAACGGGAACCATCGCAGAGTTGGACCTGATGATGGCAACATTGCTGGAGGAAGCGGGGGTGTAACGGAGGACGGCATTATACCTCAACCAGTCCGGAGTCATCTGGAAGGGATCACAAGATCAGACAACTGGATCACACGTGAGTTATGTGGGGTTGATGTTCGGATTCAGGAGAGAGAAGGTAGTGAAGATTAGAGATACGCTGGGCATTAGATTATATGACATGGCTCATGCCCCAACCACCTACATGAAGCCAAGCGGCAGGACCAAATATTACAGTCACATAATGTGAAACGAAAGCCAGTGTCAAGTTCACTCACCTCGATAGTGTTACCACAGTCTTGAAGTCCATTATCAAAAACCACCACAGAATCTGTAGTCATAGATCCAAAGCTACAGGACCCCAGGCTCAGGTGTGAGCCCAGTCTAGATGCAGGTTGTCCCCATCCAGGCTGATGACTCCTCCACCAAGCATCTGACTGACGCCGCTGTCTAGCCAAGACACTGCCAAAGCCCGATCCATAGAGAAGAACCAGTACCAACCACCTGACCCAGAGCTCCATCCTGCCTGCAGGACACAAGTCATACAAGGAGGTGGTGGAGGAGCGGAGCTTTATACCCCACCCATCACATGGACATCACATGGACATCTCTCCACCTCATTATACCTCATTATACCTCATTACACCTCATTATACCTCAGCTGAGAGCGCCTTCGTCCCTGTGCGTTAGCGTCGCGTTATGAACGGACGCCTAGCGGTACGTGTGACCGTGGCCTTAGGTCGGTGACACATGCAGCGTTTTGCTGCAGTTTTATCATACTGTTTTTGCATTATTTTTGTAAAATGCATTATATTTGCATATTGGCTTTTTCAACAGGTTTTAGGTTAGGGCGCGTTCACACGTTGCGTTTTCATTGCGTTTGAAACACATTACAACAGCTGAGGAGAGGGGATTTGCCTAATTACATTACTGTTTACATGTGTTAACATTGTGTTTACAATGCGTTTTGTAAACGGAAACGTTAACAGTAATGGCACCTCTCCTCAGCTGTTGTAATGTGTTTTAAAATGCTATGAAAACGCAACCAAAGCGCAACGTGTGACCGCACCCTCAAAGTGTCTTAACTTGGCGTTTTCTTCCCTGCATTTTATTTGTTTGCATTTTTTGATGTGCCTTTTCATTGCGTTTTTCAAAGCGCTTACCACACATCAAGCATCGCATTTTTTAAAAACGCAACATTTGAAAAGCGCATGCGTTTTCTATACGTTCCAAATCTCCGCAGAAATGCTACAAAAACGCCACGGGTGGCATCACACTGAGGGCGCGTTCACACGTTGCGCTTTGACTTGCGTTTTCATTGCGTTTGAAACGCAGTACAACAGCTGCGGAGAGGGGATCGGCCTAATGACATTATTGTTTACATTTACGTTTCCAAAACATATTGTTACCACAATGTTATCACATGGCACTAACAATGTATTAACACACGTGTTTTGTTAACACATGTGTTAACATAGTGTTAATAAATGTAATCAGTAATGTAATTAGGCAAATCTCCTCTCCTCAGCTGTTGTAATGCGTTTCAAACGCAATGAAAATGTAACCAAAACGCAACGTGTGACCGCCGCCTCCGCTTATTGATTCTGGTTTGTAGTGGAATCAAAATGCGTTGGGCCGGGTGTCTTGCATTTAGACGGCGGACACTGATTGTCAATCGCACGCGTTTCAGGCAGAGCCTCCACACTTGCGTTTTTGATGCGACCACACTGGAAGCGGTCTGGCATATTCATGAGGGGCGGGGCTGGGGGCGGGATTAGGTGCAGTGACTGTTGGCCTATGGAGTGAGGGGGGCGTTTCCGGTGTACAGCGCGGCAGTGTTGAAGCTTTCTGATAGCGCTAGCAGTGTAAGGCTGAACACAACGCAACGCATTGTGTGAATGCGCCCTGACAGGTCCTCTTTAAAGATCCGATTGACATCAATGTAAATTTTATGTCACCTCTTATGTTGCGTTTAGGCACAGATCTGTTATCTGTGCGTTTTTTTGAGGGCGCATTCACACGATGCATCACGTTTTTTGACGCATTCCAGAGGCTTCAGCTTTGATCACATGCGGAGGTTACATTGTTTTTCCACTGCATCTGCTATACCGCAATGTAACCTCAGCGCGTGATCCAGGCTGAAGACTCTGGAATGCATCAAAAAGGCAACGCACAACGCAACGCATTGTGTGAATGCACCCTGATGGAAAGAATGGCAGGGTCTGGAGGACTTTTCCTTCGCCTGGATAACGGATCCGGACAAACAGGTGGTAACGGGTGACAAAACTTACATCCATGTCAAGGGGGGTTTTAATGTCCGTTAAACCTCTGTTCTTCACGTTTTTAGTGGTGGGAAGGAGCGGTAGTGTGAGTGCAGCCTGACACAAAGCAAAGTATTTGTTAAACGGATCATTTAAGAGCGCAGTCACACTATGCGTTGCGTCAGGTTTTTTGATGCATTTTGGACGCATTCCAAAGGCTTCAGCCTTGATCACAAGCGGAGGTTACATTGTGTTTCCACTGCATCTGCTAATGTAACCTCAGGGCGTGATCCAGGCTGAAGCCTTTGGAATGCAACGCATGGTGTGAACGCGCCCTTAAAAAAACCGGATACTTTGCTATCAATGTGTCCGTCCAGACGCAATGGAAGAAACGCATGTGTTTTGGTGAAGCTTTTATAGGCAGCAAAAAAAAGTCACATGTGAACGGGTCATGACCATTTAAAAGCAACTTAATATGTATCTGCAATTGACGGGCTTGATGAATAACAGGCCGGGTGCCTGAGGGCGTGGTCATACGTTGCGTTGTGGACGCGTTTCTGATGCGTTTTGCATTTAAACACAACATGTGAACGCGCCCAGAAATAGGTTCCCAGCTGTCATACCAACCTGCCAGCAGCCAATCAGTGACAGCTGATGCCAATATGGTGGTGCCCATGTGCCCCAGCCTTTTGGCCTTGGCATCTAACAAGTAAACATAGTGTTGCCCCCCATTGCTGTTAGACGCCCGCCCTGTATGGAGGGGCTCAGCTACTCTTCCCTGGGACCGAGCCAGAGAAGAAGCTGTCACTCATTTCACTTATACATTATGAGGTGGCGCAAAGTTCTGGAATGGAGGCGGGGTATCTGACCGACACATGAGGGGGAGGGGCCTCTGTTGAGAAGGGGGAGGGGAGAGCATAGGCGATGGATCCAGTAATCTCTATCACGCGCCCCGAGGTGCACGCCCTGAGGTTCTGCAGCTTTATGAATAAACTATCACACTGTGGCATCCTGTTGATGCGCCCATGGCAACGTACACGGCCATGGAATGCATCTCCATGGTAGCGCCTTTCCAATCATGTGATTCAGGCGGGGCGCCCTGGTTTCGGCGCACAACCTCAGGGTGTGAGTTCATTACACGCTTGGTGCACCCCCTGAAGACTGATTACCGGCAGTGTGTATACACACAGGAGGCACAAACACTTCACCTCCTGACGAAGCATCAGTGCTAAACACGTGTTGGGTGTACCATTAGCCCCCTTTGGTTGTCCACCATCATACTTTTGGGTAAGTGTATTGTTGGTCATTTTGATGCCGGTAGGTACGGCGGGCATACATCGTGTGAATGTAGCCTTAATCTGGAGAAAATTGTCAGCCGGAACCAAATCCAGGCTCTGATACCTCTAAAATGCCACCTCAGACTGTCACATGATGGAACCACCACCGAACCTGTGTGACCAGTTTAGGATTGGACACTTAATAATCCCATGTCTTCCATTCAAAATTTGGCAGCTTTTACTTTGACATCAGAAAACCAATGATCAAACCAGGGATTTAACAAAAATGTGTTTTTATTTCTGCACAGATTCTTTGTGGGAAAATCTCCCCAGAAGACATTTCCCAACAATAGTGAGGACAACTGCGTTGCGTATTGTATTTCGTTGCGCATTACAATAGCTGCGATGAGATGATTAGCCTAATGACATTACTGTTAACATTTGTGTTTACAAAACGCGATGTACATGCAATGTTAATACATGCATTAACCATGCCTTTATGTTTAACGTTTGTTAACACATTGTTAGCACATCTGTAAACACAAATGTTAATAGTAATGAGGCAAATCACCTCTCCTCAGCTGTTGTAATGTGTTTCAAAACGCAATGAAAGTGCAACCAAAACGCAACGTGTGAATGTGCCCTCAACATTTGCTTGTTAACAGTTGACACTTGCATTAACTAATATGTTAACATTGACTTAATAAGCACGGGTGTTAACACAAAGTTAACACATGTGATAACAGTATGTTAACATTTTGTTGACACATTTTTGTAAGCACAAATGTTAACAGCTGCTTAAATAGGTGAATCTCTATTCAGCTGTTGTGATGTGCCCCATCCACTCCCCCCCACTCCTCCTCGATATGGTGCCTATGGCACCCCCCCCCCATTATGCATGTGCCGGCCATTCCTTGCCTTCGGGCTCCCTTTCAGGTATGTCGGATGTCCGCTAGAGGATCAGAGCCATGCTTGCAACCGGGACACGATTAAATTATTTTGAGATTTACAGTAAGGTTTTTTTTTTTTTTACAAAAAGCCTTAATATTCAATAATAACAATCCCCCTGAGGGGGGGGTTGTATAATTATATGGTGCATGCCTAATAACCACGCTCCCCTTGTCATGTATTATGTGATTAGAATAAATCGGGCGCTAGCTCTGATCTGCCATTCGTTCGTTAGTTCGAGATAGTTGACAGATTTTCGTAATCGATCTCAGTGGGTTCACAGTTAATGAGGAAGAATTGGCGCATTTTGTATTTCTAATAGAGACACGCGCCATTAATGAAATTAATATAAATAATCACTTGAAGGGGTTAGCTGAACAACGTGTCCTGATAGCATCAGACATATTCCCAAATGATTGGCGCAGAGTTACATCATGGCGGCGAAAAAACATCCTGCTGGCGGTGATATACGTGATCCCCAGCTCAACCTGCCTGTGGTAGCTGGACTCATGTGAATTAAATATGGCCGCCGCATAGGGTCTGACAGCAGCCAAGACTGAAGAGGCCTACATATATGATGACCAAAAGTTATACGGCCTAACAACCCTCACAGGAAGCCGTATTTGACCTAAGAGGCCTGTTACCACAAGTAGGCCTCGTTACCCAGCTAGCAAACCAATATGCAGAACACGTGTGTAAACTGGTATCCAAATGACGTATTTTACCCACACGTGGGAGCATGCAACAACAACACCTGTCACTGGCCTAAGGGCACCATTAATCGTTCAGCTAGCGACGCGTTCTTAACGCGACGCTAGCGCACAGGTGGGGTCTCGGGCCGATCGCATAGCCGCAAGTCACAACGTACTGCTAGGCGTCCGTCATAACGTACGCTAGCGCACAGGGGAGTCCTCGGCCCGAACGCACATGTGTTTCCAGAGAAACCATGGACCAGTATCATCGCATGTGTTTTCCTGGGAGACACATATGCGATGGGCCCAAGGCCCCGTCTCCCGTGCGCTAGCCATCTAAGAACGCACCCTTAGGGTGCGGTCTTACATGGCGTTTAACGGTTAGCTAGCGGAACGTGTGAATCGCCCTTAGGCGGCGCCACACTGGTCGCTTTGTCTGCGCTTGCGCCCACTGGCGGGCTCGGCCCGATGCATCGCGTTTTATGAAACGCCTGCGATCAGAACGCCGCGGTGTGCGTAAAAACTGCAAAACCCTGCGCTCGTTCCCGATCGCAGGCGTTTCATAGAAACGCCGATGCGATCGGGCTGAAGCCGCCCGCGGTGGACGCGACTTTGTCTGCGTTTGACAAGCGCAGACAAGCGCCACGTGTGGCGCCCCTCAGGGTTGAAGACAAACGTGGCGTTTTGAGGGTGAAGACACACATGGCGTTTTTAGGCCGTTTTTAGTTATCCGTTTTCAGATCGTTAAAAATGTCTGCGTTAAAAAACGCATCCGTTTTTGTCTGGTTTTTATGGCACAATTTTTGAAAAAAAACGGACAAAACGCATGCGCTTTTCAAAAAAACGGATGCTTTTTTAAAAACCGGATTGTTTTAACGCATGCGTTTTAACGATCTGAAACGCACTAACTTAAACGGCCCAAAAACTTACCCCTAAAACGCCATGTGTTCTTCACCCTAAGGGCGCGTCACACGTTGCGTTTTGGTTGTGTTTAATTGCGTTTGAAACGCATATACAACAGCTGAGGAGAGGATATTTGCCTATTAACATCACTGTAACATGTTCCGTTTACAAAATGAATCGTAATGCGATTTAAACGCATGTATTAACAGCGCGTTAAAAACCATGCGTTAACATTGCATTTACAAACTAAACGGTAATGTAATTAGGCAAATTACTCACATCAGTGTTGTATAGCGTTTCAAACGCAATAACACAACCAAAACGCAACGTTGTGAACGCGCCCTAAGGGTGTCGGTTCCCACATGGCGTTTAACACATACCTTTCAAAACACATCGCAACAGCTGAATAGAGATTTAGGCCGGGTCACACGTACCGCTATAACGTCCGTTCATAACGTGACGCTAGCGACAGGGGGAGGTCCTCGGCCCGAACGCACATGTGTTTCCGGGAAACGCATGCGATTTGTGAAGCCGATCGCATGCATTTCTCTGGAAACGCGTGTCGTTGGGGCCGGAGACCTCCCCCTGTGCGCTAGCGTGCGTTATGACGGACGTCTAGCGGTACGTGTGACCGCGGCCTTACCTATTTAAGCAGCTGTTAACATTTGTTTTACAAAAACGTGTCAATGGAATGTAACATAAAGTTAACAAATTAGTTAAGCAAGCGTCTACAGTTAACTAGCAAATGTTGAGGGCACGTTCAATGTTCGCGTTTTGGTTGCACTTTCATTAGCGTTTTGAACAACATCACTACAACAGCTGAGAGGGGTGATTTCCTCATTACTATTACATTTGTGTGTTACAGATGTGCTAAACAATGTGTTAACAAACGTTAAACATAAAGCATGGTTATGCATGTATTAACATTGCTGTACATCGGTTTTGTAAGCACAAATGGTTAACAGTAAGTCATTAGGCTAATATCATCTCACGCAGCTATTGTAATGCGCAACGAAATACAATACGCAACGCCATATGCATATATACGCATTTGGAAACGCATATGCAATCGGGCCGAGACCCCGCCCCCTGTGCGTTAGCATTACGTTATAAACGCGACGCTAGCGTATGTGTTTTGGCCAAACCCCCTCCCACTTGCGTTTTGATGCATTTAAAAGCGCAACAAAAACGGCACGTGGGAAACCGCCCTTATTGCCATAATCCCATTCAGCTGTGGTGGGAGGTCGAGCTGAGGGGAATGAGGTATAATGAGGTATAGGAGGGGGGTATAATGAGTGTCAGTTGAGTGATGTCCATTGTGTGGTGGGGTATAACAACTCGCTCCTCCACCACCTCCTTGTATGACTTGTGTCCTGCAGGCAGGATGGAGACTCTGGGTCAGGTGGTTGGTACTGGTTCTTCTCTATGGATCGGGCTTTGGCAGTGTCTTGGCTATACAGCGGCGTCAGTCGATGCTTGGTGGAGGAGTCATCAACCTGGATGGGGCAACCTGCATCTAGACTGTCTCCTCTAGAGAAACCTTGGCTCAGCCAGTGTCTGGTTTGGGCCTTCAAGGGGCTGCTGCACCTGTGTCTGGTTGGGGTCCAGGTATATTGGAGGAGCCCATCAGTCCCGGCAATCTTTCCACCTTCATCCTCCCCTATCAGTGTCAGTGTGCGGGAGGACAGGATGTGTTGTTGACTGTAGTCAGGACTTATATGGTAATGGAAAGCTGGTGAAGCCCTCACAGCACACTGATGGGGGAGGATGAAGGTGGAAGCTGCCGGGACTGATGGTCTCCTCCAATATACCTGGAGCCCCAACCAGACACAGGTGCAGCAACCCTTGAAGGCCCAAAACCAGACACTGGCTGAGCCCAAGGGTTTCCTCTAAAACCAGACACTGGCTGAGCCCAAGGGTTTCCTCTAGAGGAGCCCAGTCTAGATGCAGGTTGTCCCCATCCAGCCCTCTTCCCCAATCCTCTTGGTCTACCATGTGATGAGCCCCAGGACATTCTCTGGCCTCCGGCAGTAGCGCAGTTCCCGGTGGCGCAGCATTGGCAGATCCCACTTGGGCCTTCAATAGGAGACCAACTAGAAGAGATTGAGGGTCAATTCCAGCCATTCTAGACACCATTTAAGGTTTTATGGTCATTGGAGCCTTCAAGTGGTCAGATTCATACATGGTCTTACCTGCTAGACGCCTTGTTGTAGGAGCAGGCCTTATTCATTGGATCTGGGCTCTGGTTGATGGCAGCAGCTCTCAGGGAACAAGTGATGAAAATCTAGAACATTTCAATAGTAGTCACTTAACTTTGATCCCCCCCCCCCGCCCCCAAAGTGATTACTAGTGCATCAGAGACCATTCTATCATAAAGCATTTCATTACTAGGACCCCAAGTCAATCATGATCATGTAGATCATATCAACTCTGAGTAGTCTGACAGGTCAGGGATTAACAACCCCACCAAATATAACAGATGAAAAGAGCCCTCACCAAAGAAACCGCACTGTCCTTGAACCGGAAGGCATCAACCATGAAGCGGAGAACATTAGCTTCAGATCTTGGAGAAACAAAACCTGCTAGATGCCTTGTTGTAGGAGCAGGCCTTGTTCATTGGATCTGGGCTCTGGTTGATGGCAGCAGCTCTCAGGGAACACGTGATGTAGATCTAGGACCATAGAGATACAATTGAGTCTATGTTATCAGATTGGCCATTATGATTTGTGTTATGTCCCAAATTTGCAAACATCATGCTACACCAGACAGTGCCCCAACACCTTTAATCACTTTGGATACTACCAAAGTTGTATTTGGTTTAGAAAAATTACATGGTGTAATGGTGTTCCTAATAACTCAAGGAACCAGCATTCTCAGGCATTTTGTGATCTTCACTTCTGACTTAATGTTTGTTAACATCCCTACAATGTAACTTGTTAATGCAAGAGAAAGTCAGTTTCTCATCTCATTGTATGGGACAAATCCCAAGAGTAGGTTCTTTATTTGAGTTAAGACCCATGATATAGAGGTCACATCGCCACAGACAGCCAACAAGTAATGCTGAGACTAGCTTGAAGGCATCTGGACCAGCTTTGGTCTGGTCATGTAAAAGTCTTCTTACCATTGAGACTGCACTGTCTGTGAACCTAAAGGCATCGACCATGAAGCGGAGAATGTTGGCTTGGGTTCTTGGAGAAACAAAGACTGAAGATGAATCCACTTCCTTCCCATCCATCAGACACCTGTAGAAGAAGTTGTTGTAGGTAACTGGCTCATTTAAGACCATTGAGGATTGATGGTATCAACTTACCCATTGTTGGAGATGATCTCATAACGAGGAGTGGAGGTCACATCTTCATTAGTGGTGGCCACACAACTATCCACAAACAGCATCATGGGCTCATGGTTCTTAGTGTCCAGAGAGGCTTCAATGTAGAACAGGTCACCGAGCTGGAAGACCAGAGAGTCCCTGGGGCCACTCCAGTCATGCTGTTTCTCAGTACCCCATGCGAAGTCCGCAGGAACTGTGTTTGTTGGCACTTTTGAATTATTCTCCATCTCCTTTAAAAATGACACGTAACCCCACATCCTACGACGTCGAGTTGCTCTTGCTTTCTTAACCCGGTTCCTCGCTCCCTATGTGCATTTCTAGGTAGCCCTCCCTCGTGATAGTACCCGATGACCTCCGTAATTGACCAGAACTGCTTATCGACAAGTCACCTCCCACGCCCCACCTCCCGCCAGCAGCCCAGCATCAATCCCCGGCCACGGGCCCCATCCACGCTGATGACCACCGTAGCCATTCCCGAAATCTGCCCACTTTCTGTTTCCGGGCACTTGCCCCTCCCCAAGCTCAGCACCTTGTTTTCACCGTAAATGGGCCCTGGCTTTGTAGAGCTTGGCTGGAATCTTGGGGCTGCCCATCGACCACCCCGCTTCTTACGCTAAGACTTAGAGTTTCCCATCCCGCTACCAGACGCCTAGCCCCCCTCTGTCAAACGGGAACGAGCTCAGTATGAACTCTAGCTTGGGGTTAACCCAATAAGTGCCTCTACAGTATCTTGATCATGAGGCCCACAGTCCGGAATGTCCACAAAAATCCAAATATCATCTGAGCGTCACTTAAACTTGTTCGAAGCGTGACTGGTTCTCCTTGATGCAGAGGCTACATATCTTTTAAGCGGAATGGAAAGGATGGGTCAGATTGTTGTCGGTTGATGGGTGTGGATAAGCGCGAGAACAGCTACTCTTCAGTAGGTTCAGTGTAAGATGTCTCCACATTCTGATAAGTATCTGCTTCGCTTAGTCAGGACGTGACATAAAGGCCGGCAACCAACATGAGTCCCTACGCAACCACAGTGACCTCAGAAGAGCGCTGACGTCTCCCTTGCGCTCTGAATGTAAGAGGACTTCTTCTATGGTTACGAATACCGTTTCTGGCCTGTTAATGCTCTTCTCCCCTTCGTACAAGAAGGTCTTCTTACCATTCATGAGCCGCAAGGAGAAGGTCAGCCGCTCTTCTGAGGTCACGGTGGCTGTTTCTCAGTACCCCATGCGAAGTCCGCAGGAACTGTGTTTGTTGGCACTTTTGAATTATTCTCCATCTCCTTTAAAAATGACACGTAACCCCACATCCTACGACGTCGAGTTGCTCTTGCTTTCTTAACCCGGTTCCTCGCTCCCTATGTGCATTTCTAGGTAGCCCTCCCTCGTGATAGTACCCGATGACCTCCGTAATTGACCAGAACTGCTTATCGACAAGTCACCTCCCACGCCCCACCTCCCGCCAGCAGCCCAGCATCAATCCCCGGCCACGGGCCCCATCCACGCTGATGACCACCGTAGCCATTCCCGAAATCTGCCCACTTTCTGTTTCCGGGCACTTGCCCCTCCCCAAGCTCAGCACCTTGTTTTCACCGTAAATGGGCCCTGGCTTTGTAGAGCTTGGCTGGAATCTTGGGGCTGCCCATCGACCACCCCGCTTCTTACGCTAAGACTTAGAGTTTCCCATCCCGCTACCAGACGCCTAGCCCCCCTCTGTCAAACGGGAACGAGCTCAGTATGAACTCTAGCTTGGGGTTAACCCAATAAGTGCCTCTACAGTATCTTGATCATGAGGCCCACAGTCCGGAATGTCCACAAAAATCCAAATATCATCTGAGCGTCACTTAAACTTGTTCGAAGCGTGACTGGTTCTCCTTGATGCAGAGGCTACATATCTTTTAAGCGGAATGGAAAGGATGGGTCAGATTGTTGTCGGTTGATGGGTGTGGATAAGCGCGAGAACAGCTACTCTTCAGTAGGTTCAGTGTAAGATGTCTCCACATTCTGATAAGTATCTGCTTCGCTTAGTCAGGACGTGACATAAAGGCCGGCAACCAACATGAGTCCCTACGCAACCACACCATGTTGGCTTGATGGCATTACTGCTCACGTTACCATGTCTAGAGAGGACAGAATACTTATCAGATGTGAGGCATCTTACACTGAACCTACTACAGAGCATCTTGTTCTCCGAGCTTCTCAACAATCAAAAGAAATTAATATGACCCATGTACTTTTCCATTCAGATTAAAGATAGTAGCATCTGAATCCAGGAGAAAGAATCAAGCTTAGAAAGAAGTTTAAGTAGAAGCCAAGATGATATTTTGTTTTGTAGTAGGACATTCCCGGACTGCTCAAGCATTACTTTTAGAGGACCAAAGGAAGCCCTTACAGGTCCACATCTTCCATTGTCTACAAACCACACATGCTAGAGTTCATATATGCAGATTAGTTGAGTGTACCGAGGGTGGGGCCTTTATTCCTTGTAGAGGAACTGGAAATAAAAGTCTTTATGTAGACGGGTGGTCATGGGCAGCACCAAGAATTAAAGAATAAGCTACTACAACAGCCATGGACTCATTTACGGTGAAACAAGGTCTAGAGAACTTAGGCAAACCAGGAGAATATGAAAGACAACCGAAAATGTGTTGGTTTGGGAAATGGAATACTCCAGCAGCCACCTATAGACTCACCGTGGGTAATAGCAGTGGATGGGGACCGTGGCAGGGTTGGATCTGATGATGGGCACATTGCTGGAGGGAGTTGGGGCGTAGTGGAGGTTGATCTTGTAGACCAGCCAGTCTGGATCCATCTAAAGGAGGTTATAGTAATAGCCAAGAGGTGAGGGTAACACTTCAGAATACTGCACATTAGGGAGAAAGGTAACCGGGGTATAAGAAGTCCTAGAGACAACATAGATCTTACAGGATACATGGGCTGCTTCCACTTAGT
>CM033644.1:391918-539188 GCA_019512145.1 Engystomops pustulosus | reverse complement strand
GACAAGTGTAGATCATTTGAGGTGGCAGATCCATGGTTTACTTTATCTATTCAGGCATCGAGACTTGTTGGCACAGCATCTACAGCAGTGATGGGGATCCTATTGGAGACAGAGTGCCCAACCTACAACCCAAATCCACTTATATACCATGAAGTGCCAACATGGCATTTTAAGCTTAGTGCTCCCCGTTCTCCTGCATCTTTCAATCGTATCAGCCCCCTGAGGCCACCAATACAGTTGAAAGAAGGACAAATGTAGACATTCATTGTAGCTTCTCTCCAGGGTCTCACTGTAGAGAAAGAATGGTGGGTCCAGTAGTAGGACCTCCAGAGACATTGCAGGTCTGTCAACACCTTCTCGCTTTTCCCACAGCCAATGAAATGTCACTAAAACACATCTCTTAAAGGGGACCTACCACCACGATTCTACCTCTAAAGGTAGAACGGGTGGTAGGTGGATGAATGGGACGTAAGGATAGCCCTTTTTGGGCTAATCCTTACGTCCCGGCTATCCTTTTGTAAACTTTAATCAGTTCCTCGTAGCTACACGCCCTCGTGCGAATATCCTGCGTTCTACGCATGCGCAGGACGCAGGCCTACGGGTGCGCGGCCGTAGCTCCGAGGCCGGCGCTACTGCGCAAACGCCGGGTGCTCGGACGAGGGCGCGCAGCACCTCGTAGCCGAAGATTACCCGGTAGGCGGAGGAACAAGGCTACTGGGGCGTGGAGTAGCCGCGACTAGTAGCCTCATGTCCGGCTACTCCACGCCCCAGTAGCCGCGACAAGTGTAGATCATTTGAGGTGGCAGATCCATGGTTTACTTTATCCGTTCAGGCATCGAGACTTGTTGGCACAGCATCTACAGCAGTGATGGTGAGCCTATTGGAGACTGAGTGCCCAACCTACAACCCAAATCCGCTTACATACCGTGAAGTGTCAACATGGCATTTTAAGCAGTAGCTTAGTGCTCCCCGTTCTCCTGCATCTTTCAATCGTATCAGCCCCCTGAGGCCACCAATACAGTTGAAAGAAGGACAAATGTAGACATTCATTGTAGCTTCTCTCCAGGGTCTCACTGTACAGAAAGAATGCTGGGTCCAGCAGTAGGACCTCCAGAGACATGGCAGGTCTGTCAACACCTTCTCGCTTTTCCCACAGCCAATGAAATGTCACTTTAACATCTCTAAAGTTGCCCGGGACTGCAGGTGGATTTGGTCCTATTTGGTGAACTCTGTCCTGGAGCGATGGTCTGAGTGTCCACAGAAATGTCTCCGAGTGCCACCTCCAGCACCCGTGCCATAGGTTCACAGAAATGTCTCCGAGTGCCACCTCCAGCACCCGTGCCATAGGTTCACCACCACTGATCTATAGAATAGCAAAGTCTCCAATGCAAGGATGGAAGATGCCTTGCGGACTATGTATAGAAGACACAGGTCTACACAAACATCACAGAAAAATTAGCAGGTCTTAGAATTGTGTCCCAGTAACTTACCTCTACATCGCTCCCACACTCCTGAAGGCCATTTTCAAACACCACATCATTAGGTTGTACGGCAGTAGGTTGGCAGGATCCCACCATGTTGGCTTGATGGCATTACTGCTCACGTTACCATGACTAGAGAAGACAGACCTCAATTACTGGCCAAGTTGGATTTTGTTCTACCTCGACTGGTTCTATTTACAAGTCTTAAACATTTGTATCCATCTTTGTAAAAGAACATGGCATCCATAGACTCCTGGGCCCGTGTAGAGTATACAGAGGCATTGTACATGATGGTGACCCAAAAGCATTGCTTCCCCATACAGCCAAACTGTGGATAATGTACACATCTTTTACTTAAGGGGTTTTCCCACGCACAAAAGTTAGGCCCCAACTTGCTGATCTGTGGTAGTCTCAGTGCTGAGACACCCGATCGGTAGTCGGACCCCTTGTCGCTGTGTCAGACTAATGGGGCAGACGGCCATGCACGACTGTCCTGCTCCATTGATCTCCTTGGAGCTGATGGAGATGCGCGGCCGTCTGCTCCATTAGTCTGACGGAGCAATGAGGGGTCCAATGGATCACTCATGATCTGTGTTGACCTCAGCACTGAGACCCCCTCTAATCAGTTCTATTGCATGGATGGGGCTTAACTTTTGTTCATGGGAAAACCCCTTTAAGGATAACTACATCTATTTATAGTTTTCATCAGATTTGGACAAACCGTGGGTAATAGCAGTGGATGGGGACCGTGGCAGGGTTGGATCGGATGATGGGCACATTGCTGGAGGGAGTTGGGGCATAATGCAGGTTGATCTTGTAAATAAGCCAGTCTGGATCCATCTAAAGGAGGAACATAAGACGGTTACACTCATCAGCCTAGAATACTACAGTATTTATCACTTAGAAAGTGTTAGGAGGAGGATACAAGGCATCACATATACATGGACGGGATCCACTTATCAAGCAACATGTCAGTACAGAGGGTACAGGTAACTAACCTCACAGAAGCAAACAATAGGGCCTAGAGGTGATCCTACCAGCACTGACCACCTGAATAATGGCTGATGCCCATCAATAGAAATGGTTTGAGTATAGTCAGGACTCTTACCTCTACATTGCTCCCACATTCATGAAGGCCATTTTCAAACACCACATCATTAGGTTGTACGGCAGTAGGTTGGCAGGATCCCAGGCTCAGGTCTGAGGGCTTCACCAGCTTTCCATTTTTCATTGGAAACGCATGTGCGTTCAGGCGAGGACCACCCGCTGTGCGCTAGCGTCGCGTATGAGCGGACGACTATGGATCGTGTGTGACAAGATGGACTATGGGAGCGATACGGTGCTTGCAACATGCCGGCACCTACCCATGAAAAGATAGGAATGTCATTTTCTCATCGGCATATGGCACGGTGCGACCATGGTCGGTGCATGGTATGGCGGGAACAGCGGTGTTGTAAATTAGTCTAGGGTGGCGGCACACGGGGCGGTTTGAAATCGATTAGGCGCTTTTTAAGTAGTCCGTTTTTGACGGTTGTACCAATTATTCTTTTTAATTTAAAACTGGTCAAAACCGGGAAACATGCGGTTTTTAAAGGACTGCTTAAAAACAGGCTCAAAACGCCACGTGTGACTCCGACCTGAGGGATGTTGGGCACACGTGGAGTTCTGAACCCGTTTTAGGCCAGTTTTTAAACAGGCCGTTAAAAAAAACGCATCTTATTTTAGATAACTGGGAAAAACGGTAAAAGGATGCGTTTGTTAAGGGCTGTTAAGACGTTGCGTTGTTGCGAGCGTTTTTTAAAAGGCATGCTGAAGTGCAGAAGTTGCAGACAGCGTTGACGATAGCGTCACGGGGTGGTAGGCCGCGCACGATTCTTAGGCCGCCAACACAGGGGCACGCGCTGTGTCTGCCGATTGCAAACGCAGACAAAGTCGCGACACCGGGGCGGGCCCGCCCATCGCATCGGCGTTTCTAGGAAACGCCATGCGACTACGGGAAGAGCCGCCGGTGTTCGAGTGAAATAACGCAAAACCACCGGCCCGGCCGTCCGATCGGCAGGCGTTTGCATAGAAACGCCGATGAGCTCGAGCCGAGGCCCGCCCGTGGGCGCGACTTGTCTGCGTTTGCTGTTGCAAGCGCAGGACAAAGCGCCCTGTGGTGGTCGCCGGCACACAGTAGTCTCGATCGACAAGTGTTCTATATGCGGTTTGAGGTTAGTGTTCGAAACGCACGTGTGTGTGGTCTGTGCCGCGCAGCTGATTTGGATTCCACTGCTGCTGCAGCTATTCACAAGAATCAGGGCGCTTCACATGTTTCCGCTAGCGCTTTGAGTTTAAAGCATGCGATTAATAACCGATCGCATGCGTTTCCTGGACACGCATATGCAAATCGACCCAAACTCGCCCCCTGCGTCGATAGCGCTAGCGTTATGCATGCGGGCGCTAGTGGAATGTGGTGAACGCGCCTCAGGGCGGTTACACGTTGCGTTTTGGTCGCGTTTTCAGGCGTTTGAAAACGCATATACAACAGCTGATAAGAGGTGATTTAGCCAATACATTACCGTTTGGCCGGTCACACGTACCAGCTAGGCGTCCTTCATAGCGCGACACTAGCGACAGGGGGAGGTCCCTTCGGGCACCACCAACGCATGGATTGTTAAGCCGATCAGCTATGAGTTTCTGGAAACGCATTGTGAGTTAGGGCCCCGAGGACTCCCATGTGCTGCTAGCGTCGAGTTATGAACGGACGTCTCTAGCGGTACGGGTGACCCCGGCTTACGTTATAAACTCAATTTAACGCAATGCGTTAACAAAAAGTGTTACAAATGCGTTTTTTAAACTGAAATGTAAAGTTGATGTAATTAGCAAATCACCCCTCAGACGGTTGTATATAGCGTTTCAAAACGCAATGAAAACGAGGTCAAAAAATGCAACGTTGTGAAACGCGCCTCAGTGTAGTGCAGAGTTAGCCCTCTGGGCGCTCATGTTGACTAGGACAACGGGAAAAGGCGGCTGATTGTATGGCTTCAAACTGATGGTGTCCCAAGGACCCCCCTGTCATCGGGAGCAGTCCAGGAGGCCGGCAGTGCCAGCACGGTACGCCAGCCATTAGGCACTGAGGACATGTAGGTTCTATGGGCTGTGCAAATACAAGCAGGAGGCCACCTCTGCGGTGGGAATCAATCGGCTGTTAGTGCTGCGGCCATCCGCCAGGAAAGGGGGGGGGGGGGCTTAAGATCATTTACAGTCCTTCAAACCTGTGGATGTCCTCTACCCTTGGCGCCGGTGTCGCTCCCAGAGTAGAGAGCGGGAGTTCCACCTCTTCACCACTATCCTTCCCTAAGGGTTTGTCTGTGAATGCACGGGTCCGTGTCGTACGTCTCCTTTGGTCGGGCAGTCTTCCTGCTGCGTGCTTTGATGGCGAAGTCTGATATTGAGTCCGCTTTTCAGCTGTTGCCGGTCCACCCGGATTGCTATTCATTGTTAGGCTGCAGTGTGATGCGTGTGGATTATTATGATACCTGCCGTCAGTGGGTTGTTGCAAGATGTGTGCACTGACCGCCAATATCAACAGGGGGGGGGGGATCACTGCCCTGCATATACAGGGGGGGGGATACACTGCTCTCAGCGCAACTATAACAGTGTGGGGATACACTGCTCTGCCGATGCACTTATACGGGGGGGGGGGAATACACTGCTCTGCCGCTGCACTATGAAGGGGGGGGGATACCAATGCTCTGCCGACGGCATATACAGGGGGGCGGGGCGGGGGGGATTACAACTGCTCTGCACGCTGCCATACGGGGGGGGGGGGGGGGGGGGATACACTGCTCTCCGCCTGACATATACAGGGGGGGATGGGGATACATGATCTGCCGGCCTGCATATACAGGGGGGGGATCACTGCTTGCCGCTGCACTTAAAGGGGGTGGGGGATAACTGCTCTGACGCCCGCATATACAGGGGGGGGGATACAATGCTCTGCCGCTGCACGAGACAGGGGGGGGGGAGGGGATGGATACCCTGCTCGCCGCTTGAACTTAAGGGCGGGGGGGGAGACAACTGCTCTGCCGCCGCACTAGACAGGGGGGGGGGGGGGGATACAGGGGGGGGAGGGGAATACATGCTCTGCCGCTGCCACTATACAGGGAGGGGGAACACTGCCTGCCGCTGGCACTTAAGGGAGGGATACACTGCTCTGGCCGATGCAATATACAGGGGGGGATACACTGCTCTGCCGCTGCACTATACAGGGGGGGGCGAGGGGGATACACTGCTTGCGCTGCACTATACAGGGGTAGGTGGGGGGGGACAGATGGATGGGGGAGGGGGATACACTGCTATGCCGCTGCAATATAAGGGGGGGGGGGGGAGGGCGGGATACACTGCTCTGCCGCTGCACTAAAAGGGGGGGGGTGGGTGATTGGGGGGGTGGATACACTGCTCTGGCCGCTGCACTAGTACAGGGGGGGGGGGGGGGATACACTGCTCTGACGCTGACATTGCACTACGATCAGGGAGGGATACACTGCTCTGACTGCTGCACTATACAGGGGGGGGGGGATTACACTGCCTGCCGCTGCCTGCACTAAAAGGGGGGGGGGGAGACACTGCCCTGCCGCTTGCCTACAGGGGGGATACAACTGATCGCGCTGCACTATAAGGGGGGGGGGGGGAGGGGATACACTGCTGCCGCTGCACATACAGGGGGGATACACTGTTCTGCCGCGTAACTATACAGATGGGGGGGGAATACACTGCTCTGCCGCGCCACTATACAGGGGGGGGGGATACACTGCTCTGACCGCTGCATATACAGGGGGGGGGGGGGTATACACGATACTGCCGCTGCACTATCAGGGGGGGGGGGGGGGATACACTGCCCTGCCCGCGGACTAAAGGGGGGGGGGGGGGGGAGGGGGGGGGGGGATACACCGCTCTGCCGGGGCAAGATACAGGGGGGGGGGGATACCCCAAACAGCTTCTGCCGCTGACTATACAGGGGGGGGAGGATACACTGCTATAGCCGCTGCACTATACAGGGGGGGGGGGGGGGGGATACACGCTCTGCCGCTGCACTTATACAGGGGGGGGGGGGATAACTGCTCTGCCTGAATAAAGGGGGGGGGGGGGATACACTGCTCTGCCGCTGCACGATACAGGGGGGGGGGGGGGATACCACTGCTCTGCGCTGCACTAATACAGGGGGGGGGGGGGGATAAACCGCCCTGCCGTGCACTAACAGGGGTTGGATACACCGCTGCAGTGCCAGCTATACAGGGGGGGATACACCGCCCTGCCGCTGGACTTCCAGGGGGGGGATACACCGCCCTGCCGCTGCAACTAACAGGGGTGGGATACACCGCTCTGCCGCTGACACTATACAGGGGGGGAGGAATACACCGCTCGCCGAGCACTATACAGGGGATACACCGCTCTGCCGCCTGTACATACAGGGGATAACCGCTTGCCGATGTTACTATTAAGGGGATACACCGCTCTGCCGATGGACTATACAGGGGGGGGAATACACTGATCTGCTGCTGTACTATACAGGGCGGGGGGGGGGGAATTACACGACTCTGACTGCTGGACTATACAGGGGGGGGGAATACACGCTCTGCTCTGTATCTACAGGGGGGGGGGAGAAGGAATACACTGCTCTACTATACAGGGGGGGGAATTACCTTGCTCTGCTGCGTACTATACAGGGGATACACGCTCTGCATGCTTTATATACAGGGGGGGGGAAGGGAAGGGAATTACCTGCTCTGCTGCTGTATATACAGGGGGGGGACTACACTTGCTCTGCTTGCCTGTTGACTAACAGGGGGATACACTGCTCGCCGCTGTTATATCCCTCTTCTCTTGCTCAAGGATCAGACGACGTGTGGTCAGACGGCATCCCCCTGCTCTGCTGCCTGTACCTACAGGGGGGGGGACAGAGGAGATACCACTGCTCGCATGCTTGTACTAAGCACAAGGGGGGGGGGGGGGGAACGGGGAATACACACGATTGCCTCTATACCGGGGCTACACTGCTTGCTGCTGTACTTAGTACGGGGGAGAAGGACGGCTTCTGGCCAGCGCAATATACGAGAGGAGGTCATCGGATAATCCACGAACATGTTGGTAGATGTTGGCTAACTTGCCATCATCGCCTGGATGTCCATGCACCAAGGCAGATACCAGGTGATCGCGACATTGATAACGAGAGACAACATTCAAGTCCTCCATATTCTGCCCCCGAGAGTTATACGTGACGCATTCAATGTCAACTAGAAAAACCCCAACCCATTGGGTGCTGCCTAGTGAATTAGATGATTCAAGACGTAAAAGGAGCAAAAGTTACCGCAAACGGTTTATTTATTGAGCAGATTCTTTGTTGGAAACGTTCCCAGAAGACATTTTCCCAAGAAACCATGGTCCAGTAAGAGGCAAACACGCCACAGAACCACAGGCCAGAAGACCGACGCCGAGGTGGCCACCGAGCAAGCCACGGCTCTTTAGAAGGTTGTCTGAGTGGTTTCAATCATACTGAGGAAGACGCTTGGGCTGGTTCCTTCTCCAGAGATTCGTGGGACCTTGGCTACCAGAGTCACCAGAAGAGGGGACCCAGTTGGGGCCAGAGGCCTGCGCAGCTACCGAGATCAAGATGAGACGAAACGAAAGTACTTGATACATGTGGAGAGGTCGAATGGTAAATCCAACCTTGCGGTTTTTAGAACACAAGAGTTCTTCTCACACTTCTGCTGCCAGAGGAACAAACCACAGTCTAGATACAGATCAGCAAGGACTGCATCTATGAAGATGGAAAGTCCATTTGTTCGGCCTTCCCTTTCCTGGAGTCAACCCAGGATATAGCCCAATTCTTTAGGGATTCTTAGATACTTAGTGGCCTTCAAGACCGCCCACGCACGCCGAGTAGTACATTACATGTACGAAACACCAACCCTATACTTAGATCTGTTAGTCATTCCAATGCCGACTTGTATAACCAAAAAGGTTGACATGAGTAACGGATGGTCTAAAAGGGACATTAACCGCATCTTTTTAGCCAAAAACCTCTTGGTCTATCCACTGAGATGAGCCCAATTCCATTCTATGCGCATCCGGCAAGTGTCAGTTCCCGTCTGTCGACAAAACACTGCACACCCACTTGGACTTCAACAGGAGAAAACCCAACTAGAAGAGAGGAGATCCAAGTGATATAATTATAAAACATCCCGTGACGTACCACCCCCCCCATCTACAATGGAATCCAGACCTTTGGAATAAGTTTACCTGACTAAGATGCGTGTTGTGAGCAGGCTTGCTTCATGGATCTGGGGATCTGGTTTGCTGGCGAGATTCTCGGACCAAAGTGGATGTAGCAGATCTAGGACCATTAGCGATACAATGCGTCTATGTTCTCAGATTGGGCACATTATAACGGAGCGTCTTGTGTTATGTCAGACCCAATTTGCAAACACAAACACATCTATGTGCCACACACACCCAAGGCCGCAAGCGCACGTCTGCTTCTCCCCCCCGTCTCTGCTATCGTTTCGTACACAGCTCCCGCCCCACCACCCTCCCCTCCCCTTACCCACATAGCCCCCATATCTGACATATGGTTGTTGCTATGACTGTACTACACACCAACTATCGTTGTTATTTGGTTCTACGCCAACCAAACTCCTTCCCGTACTCGCGCCTTGTCTGCTCCGGATGTGCGTCCTTGGGTCAGTCCCCGGGGGGGTCCTTTTTCCCCTTCCCTCCAACTCACACTTGTGGCCCCGCCTTCCTCCCGCCTTTTGCAGCTCTTCCCTTTCTGGCTTGTCATGTCCTGTACATCCCCTGCACTACACCACCACCACACATGTCCCTCTGCCACTTTGACACACACCCCTTAGTCCGAACCCCGTACTTCTATCATTCACGATCTCGCTTGTTTGTGTTGCTGAGGCACTGTCACGCCGTTCCCCCACCCGTGGATCAGGAGTTGTCTATTTTGGCACACTGAATGTGAGCCCGGAGTTCTCCAGCACCACCAGCTGTCCCCACACCCTTCTATCCGAAGCCGTTCCCCTTCATTCTTCCTCTCGTGTCATATCACTCCCACCCACCCCTTTCTCTCCCGCGATACTGCCTCTGTGCCCCACCAACAGTTGTACGACGTTGGACCGCGCAGTCAACTGGGATATCGAGACACGCGCTAATACGTTATAGTGTCATGTGGTATCTGCGATAGCGGATACTAGAGCTGAGAGGCGTGGGAACCAGCTGGGCGGCACATAGAGTCACATGAGGTTACATAGAATATTGTTGTAATGAAGAAGTTTTGGCGAACCATTTGAGATATAGAATAGTCACTAAAGACTCTGCGTAGACATCCAATGGTAAAAGTCCGTCGTTACACATGGAGCAGGTAAGTCCAGCGTGCGTTGGGCCTGTGGCTAACCGCGCGCGGACCGTGAGACGTTAAGAAGCCAAGGTATTGGTGACCCGATTCTCAGATTAGATTTTTCCACCAGTGTCATCATCACTACACTAGGTCTTTTTCTTCATCCTATAATACCTCCAAAGGACTCTCTATATCTCCACCGGCCAGTGATAAGTGCATGGCGGCGTGATGCGCCCAAGTACTTGCTAAGGTACCCGTGGCTCCCAGTACAGCGGATGCCCCTTAGGCTTGACAGTCTGCATTAGGACCACTATGCAGTACCAGATATATGGAAAGCGATCGGATCCGAGTATCATTGATAGCGAAGGCGGTGATCGCGGTCATTACTCACAATGAGTATGTCGTCTCGGTGATGGGCCCAGCATGGCGAACTATCCTACTAGCAGATGAGTATCATGAGAGCGACTCACGTTTATATTGTGTCGAACGATGTTAGGGGCATTTCACAATGTCACGAATGGCATCATCTTACGAAGCACTGGGTTAAAGACCCTGTATCGATGTGCTTTCTTGGCAGCTTTGAGAGCTTCCTCGCCCACTACAGCAGGCCTTCGGGCGAATGGCGCCGCGCCACTATTCTTACGCGCACCCCGGCACACTGCTGATTAGCTCCAACCTTATAAGCCCGTCTATTCTTTGCCACTTACCATTCATGAGCCGCGAGGAAGCACATGAGTGTTCACCTTCCACGCCCCTCAGCCCTATCTCACTGTTCCCTGGCTCGCCACTGTTGTCCGCGACCCTAGCCAGCGGGCACCCACTCAACACTCGTGTCCTTCCTTCGTGACGGCGTTCTGTCACGAGAGGTGTGTGGTCCATTTTCTCTAGACCCAACCCATGAGTACCATGGACGTACGAAGAGAGCAGACTTACTAAGGAGAAAAGGTGAAGGCAAGCAGTACTAAGCGTAGAGTGTGAGAACATACTGGAAGGAAGAGTAATAAGCTCATCGTATCCCATGTACGGCCTGTCCAAGCTACGAATCGACGAACCACGGTAGAAGCTTAATAAATGAAGGGCCGCACAGGTGTACCATTCGACTTCCATTTGGATGAAGAAAAGATGCAGTGTAGGCTTCTGCATCAGGCGAACCCGTCCTTACGCATTATAGAAAACAAGTCTTTAAGTAGAAGCTAAGATGATATTGGATTTTTGTTCTTTTCCATGCGGTGCCACCCGTATCTGCTCTGGGAGTTGAGAGGGAGTGCAGCGCACGTCATGATCACGCATTAGCTCCCTTTCTTGCTGGAGTGATCCCACGAGAGTGTTCCACGAGTAGAGGACTTCCATTGCGTACGACAACTATGACCATCAACATTGTTACGATGTGTGACACATTGGCAATGTTAAGGGCATGCTGAAAGCCTTGATCCACCCCAGATCCGGGTTGCGGGCACACTTTTCTGCCTCCATTTTCCATGATGTTAGCACGGGTACTGGGCCAACTCAATTTAGTCCCGTCAATGCTATCCGACTGCGTGTGGTCTTCTCCCATGGGCTTTTTTAGCATATCAACTTTCCAGATATCTACAGAATAAGTACTACAAAGCCCTGGACTCATTACACGCGCCATGAAACAATGGTCTAGAGAATTGGGACTCAGACCAGTTTGCCAGAATATGAAGATGACAACAGAAAAGTGTTGTCAGTGGGAAATGGACTCACGGGGTAAGAGCAGGGATGGGGACCCGTGGACCGGTTGGATCTGATGAATGGGCACATTGCTGGAGTGAGTTGGGGCGTAGTGGGAGGTTGACCTTGTAGATAAGCCAGTCTGGATCCATCTACAAGGAGGTTATGGTACGACCAAGAGGTGAGGGTAACACTCAGAACACTGCACATTAGGGAGCAATGGTTAACCGGGGGGGTATAAGAAGTCCAAGAGACAACATAGATCTTACAGGATACATGGGCTGCTTCCACTTAGTCCATTTTCAAAGGAGATGGACAAAATAACTCAAAAGTGAAGCCAACACAAACCACAGTCCTGCACCCCTGGAATTCCAGCATGAGGGAATATACTGCAGAACAATGACAAAAATATAGACAAGTGTAGTAGTCATTTTGAGGTGGCAGATCCATTGGTTTAATTTATCAGTTCAGGATCGAGACTTGTTTGCACAGCATCTACAGCAGTGATGGTGAGCCTATTGGAGACAGAGGCCCAACATACCACCCAATCCGATTAAATACCGTGAAAGTTGTCAACATGAGCATTTTAACGTCAGTAGCGTAGTGATCCCTCTTTCTGCATCTGTCCACTCGTATCAGCACCTGAGGCCACCAAATTACAGTTTGAAAGAAGGACAAATGCAGACATTCGTGTAGCTTATCTCCAGGGTTCCTCGTTTAGAGAAAGAATGCTGGGTCCAGAATGACAGAATAAGGACCCTCCAGCGACATTGCAGGTCTGCTGTCAACACCCTCTCGCTTTCCACAGCCAATGACATGTCACTTAACACATCTCATAAGTTGCCCGGGACTGAGGGTGGATTTGGTCCGATTTGGTGAACTTTGTCCTGGAGCGAGGTCTGAGTGTCCACAGAAATGCTCGAGTTGCAACCTCGAAAACCCGTGACATAGGTTCGCACCACTGATCTATAGAATAGCAAAGTACCCAAGGCAGGAGGGAAGATTGCCTTGGGACCATGTATAGAAGACACAGGGTCTACACCAAACATCACAGAAAAGTTAAAAGGTCAGAGAATCGTGTTCCTGTACCTACCTTACATCGCTCCCCCCCCACTTCATGAAAGGCCATTTTCGAAAATCACATCTTAAGGTTGTACGGCAGTAGGTGGGCAGAGGTACCCCAGGCTCAGGTCTGGGGGCGGTCACCCAGCTTCCATTACATAGAAGTCCACGACTACAGTCACCACCGATCCTGTCCCGCACATGCACATGACGATGGGGGAGGCATGAATCGGTGGAGGAAGTGCACGGGGACAGTGATAGTGGCTCTTCACAATAACTAGGTATGCACCAACCAGAAGACACAGGTGTCAGCACCTTTGGACAGGCCAAACCAGACTGGCTGAGCCCTAATCCCAGGGATTGGTCTAAGCAGGGAGAACCAGTTAGGGGATGCCGCAATCGTCAGGTTTGTCCCAATCCAGGCTGATGATCCTCACCACATGATCCGACTGAGCCGTGTCTACGCCAAGAGAAACTGGCAAAGCTCGCCGATCCATAGAGTTAAGAACTATACCAACAACCTAGACCCAGAGTCCATCCTGATGCAGGACACAAGTAATACAGGAGGTGGTGGAGGAGCTGAGGCTTTATACCCAACCATCCCAATGGACATTCTTCACCTGAAACCTCATATAATCATTATTACCATGATAATTATACCTCAGCTGAGGGACGCCTTCCCATGTGCCATTTTCTTTGTGTTTTTAAATATAAACGGGAGGGGGTTTGGGCAAAATGCATGCGTTTCATTGTTCCAGGCAGGACCCCCCCTCCCCACCTTTAGTTTTCGATTGGCCATTAAAAAGCAAAAAAATGGCACGCCGGGGGAGGTGCCCTTACGCTGCTGTCACACGTTAGGCTGCGGTCTAGGGTACCGCTAGGAGGTCCTCGCCCAAACGCATTGCCGATCAGCTTATCCCTGAACGCATGTGTGTTGGGGCCGTAGGAAACGCCCCCTTTTGACGCCTGGCGGTACGTGTGACCGCGGCCTTAGAGTCGATACACATGCAGCGTTTTTGCTGCAGTTTTATTCATAGTGTTTCGCTTCCATTTGTAAATGTAATATATTTGCATATTGACTTTTCAACAGGTTTAGGTTAGGGCGCGTTCACACGTTGCATTGCATTGCGTTTGAAACACATTACAACAGTGATGAGAGTGGTTTTTTGTGAATGCCTAATACTTATGCTTACATGTGTTAACACAAGTTAAACACATCTGTTCACAAACCCATTGTACAACATCGTTAACACCGTGTTTACAATGCGTTTGTGAACGAAACGTTAACAGTAATGGCAAATCACCTCTCTCAGCTGTTGTAATGCGTTTCAAACGCAATGAAAAATGTAACGCTTATGGATGTAATGGAATCAAAATGCCAATGGGCAGCCGGGTTTCCTTGCGTGACACTGATTGCAACTCCGCGTTTCAGCGACCCCTCCCCCTCCACTTGCGTTTTCTGATGCGACACATGGAAGCTTTACCCATCCGGTCTTGCATATTCAGTCTGCATATTCATGAGGGTGGCGGGGTGGGTTGTTGGGATTAGGGCAGTGAGTGCTTGGCCTCTGGAGAGTGAGGGGGGGCGGGTCCTGGGAAGAGGCAGTTGCAGTCCGAGGAGCGGGTCCGGCGTTTCCGCGTGTACAGCGCGGCAGTGTTGGAGCCTTTCTGATAGGCGCTAGCAGTGTAAGGCTGAAACAATAACGCAACGCACAACGCGACGCATGTGTGAATGCGCCGACAGGTCCTCTTTGTAAAGATCGCATTTTGACATCCAATGTACATTTATGTCACCTCATTATGTTCGTTTAGGCAGAGATCTGTTATGTGCGTTGTTTTTTTTGACGGGCGCATTCACACGATGCGTACGTTTTTTTATGTTGTTTGACGCATTCCAGAGGCTTCAGCTTTTTGATCACGCGACGGAGGTACTTGTTTCCAATGAATCTGCTAAACGCAAGTAACATCGCGAGTGATCCAGCTGAAGACTCTGAATGCAGTCAAAAAGGGCAAACGCACAACGCAACGCATCGTATGTTCGTGTTTTTTGAGGCCACACCCTGCTGGAAAAAAATGGCAGGGTCGGAGGACTTTGCCTTCCGCCTGGAAACGATCCGACAAACAGGTGTTAACGGATGACATAAAATCTTAAATCGATGTCAAGGGGGTTGTGATCTCCTAAACCTCTGTTCTCACGTTTTTAGTGGTGGGAAGGAGCGGTAGTGTGAGTGAGCCTGACACAAAGCAAAGTATTTGATAAACGGATCATTTAGGAGCGCATTCACACTATGCGTTGGTCAGGGTTTTTCATGCGTTTTTGACGCATTCCAAAGGCTTCAGCTTGGATCGCCCGCTGAGGTTACATGTGTTCCACTGCACTTCTTAAATACAATTAACTCAGGCGCGGGATCCAGGTTGAAGCCTTTTGGAAGGCAACGCATGTGGTGAAAGCGCCCTTAAAAAAAAACGGATACTTTGCTATCAAGTGTGTCCGTCCAGACGTAATGAAGAACGCATGGTTTTGGTGAAAGCTTTTCTTTATAGGCAGCAGAAAAACGTCAAATGTGAACGGGTCATGAACATTAAAAAGCAACTTTAATATGTATCAGCAAATTGACGGGCTCGATGAATAAAGGCCGGGTCCGGGCGCCGGGTGCCTGAGGGCGGTTGTCATAAGTTTGCGGTGTGGACGGCGTTTCTTGAGTGCGTTTTGCATTTAAACACAAATGTGAACGCGCCCAGAAATAGGTTCATAGCAAACCTGCCAGCAGCCAATCGTGACAGTGAGCCAATATGGGTGGTGCCCATGTGCCCCAGCCTTTTGGCCTTGGCACTAACAAGGTAAACGTAGTGTTGCCCCACATTGCTGTTAGACGCGCTTGCCCTGTATGGAGGGTAAGTACTCTTACCTGGGACGAGTCAGAGAAGAAGCTGTACTCATTTCAGATACAGTATGCGGTGGAGCAAAGTTCTGGAAGGAGGCGGGGTATATGACCGACACAGAGGGGGGGAAGCCCCTGTGGGAAGAGCTAGGCGTGGATCACAGTAATTCTCTATCGCGCGCCCCAAGGGTTCCGCAGCAGCCGAGTGGGCACGCCCTGAGGTTCCGCAGCTTTATGAAAAACCAGACTTGTATATCACACTGTGGCCTCCTGGTTGATGTGCCATGCCGCCACATGGGATTGTACACTGCCATGGAATGCTCTCCAGGTATCGCCTTTCCAAATCATGTGATTCAGGGAGGGCGCCATCGGTGACGTGGTTTCGGCGCAAACCTCAGGTTTGTGTGAGTGCAGTACCGCTTGTGCGCCCCGAAGATGATTAAGGCCGGCATGTGGGTATAAAAACAGGAGACACACAACACTCACACTCACTGACGGAAGCATCAGTGCATAAACACGTGTTGTGTACCATTAGCCCCCGTCGTTGTCCACCATCATATTGTGGTGCACGTGTTATTGTTGGTCTTTGATGCCGGTAGGTACGGCGGGCATACATCGTGTGAAGTTAGCCTTAAAGGGAAAACCTACCAACCACGACTCGACCTTAAAGGTAGAATCAGGTGTGTAGGTGGCTGTATGGGAAGGAGGATAGCCCGTTTTAGAGCTAATCCTCACGTACCCGCAGGTCACTAAAATTTATTGCACAATGATGTTAATTACATTAAGGCTACCGGGCGTGGTAGGCCGACACGAGCTACACGTCGCGGCTAACTCCAGACCCCAGTAGCTGCTTCCCCCCCCCTACCCTGTGATCTCTTCGCGCGCAGCTCCTGGCACTGCGCGCCTCGTCCAGAAGCCGGAGTTTGCGCATTGCGCAGGGAACTACGGCCCAGGGAGATGACGCTGATCTCGGGCACCGAGGCCGAGTTAACGCGCATGAAAAACGCAGAACTCCGCTTCTCGACACGGGGGCGCGCAGTGCCAGGCGCTGCGCCGGCCGAAGATCCACAGGTAGGCGGTGGAAACACATACTGGGGCGTAAGTAAGTAGCCGCGCCGTGTAGCCTCGTGTCCGGCTACTCCACGCCCCGTAACCGCTTAATTAAATTAACATATTAGATGGCAATAAAGTTTTTTGTGATCGTCTAGCGGGGACATGAGGATTCTCTCAAAAAGTGGCTATCCTCACGTCACCATACATCCACTACCACTCCGATCTACCGTTTATGGTGATTCGTGGTGGTAGGTGCCCTGTTAATCTGGGGGACATTGCAGCCCGAACCCAATCCCAGGCTCTGATACCTCTAAAATGTCCCCTCAGACCTGTCCACCTGATGGAACCAACCACGCTAACTGGGAGAACCAGTTTATATTGGATGGCACGTTAATAATCCATGTCTTCATTCAAAATTTGGCGCTTTTACTTTGACATCACTAAAGCCAATGAACAAACCAGGAATTTACAAAAATGTGGTTTTTATTTACTGCCAGATTCTTTGTGGGAAAATCTCCCCCAGAAGGACATTTCCCAACAATATGAGGACAACAGTCCACAACCACCGCGATAGACGAGCCGATGGGCCACCCCACACCCACACTGTAGAGTTTCCCGTCATGCGCTCATCTGGAAGCTTGTGACGGTTCTGCTCTCGGCGAGACTGGTTTGGACTTGTTCCAGTCATAGAGCTGGAAGACCAGAGAGTCCCTGGGGCCACTCCAGTCATCTAAGGAGATATTGGAGTATTAGTATCCCTGGGGCCACTCCAGTCATCTAAGGAGATATTGGAGTATTAGTATTCACCTAGAGACTGCACCATTAAGAGAGGAGGACACCATGAACAAGTTCATGAAGATGTAGATGGGAGTACAGCGTAGCTTTTTTTTGAATAGGGGGTCCCAAGTCAAGTTTTCTTTAGAACCTTCTTTATCTAAAACCTGGATCTTCAGGCTGGGGCATTTTTAGAGACTCCATTAAAAATCTTAAGTTGCTAGGAACATATAACTTACCATAGGTATAAACTCACCGGGGGAAGTAGCACCGGATGGGGACCTCAGCTGGGTTGGATCTTCTGATTGGTGCAAGGTTCCGCAGGCAGCCGAAGGTGCACGCCCTAGGTTCCGCAGCTTTATTAATAAACCAGACTTGCTATATCAACACTGTGGCCTCCTGTTGATTGCCCATGCCGCACACATGGGATTGTACACTGCCATGGAATGCTCTCCAGTGTATCGCCTTTCCAATCATGTGATTCAGGCGGGGCGCCCGGGTGACGTGTGTTTCGGCGCACAACCTCAGGGTGTGAGTGCATTACCGCTATGCGCCCTGAAGACTGATTAAGGCCCGGCATTGGGTATACACAGGAGCACACAACAACACTTCAACCTCCTGACGGAAGCATCAGTGCTAAACACGTGTTGTGTTACCATTGCCCCGTTCGTTGTCCCACCATCATACTTTTGGGGCCCGGGTATTGTTGTCATGTTGATGCCGGTTAGGTACGGCGGGCTGACATCGTGTGACTTTAGCCTTAAGGGAACCTACCAACCACGATCGACCTTAAAGGTAGAATCATGTGTAGGTGGCTGTATTGGGACGGAGGATAGCCCTTTTTAGAGCTAATCCTCACGTCCCCGCTTAGCGTCACAAACTTTATTGCCCTAGATGTTTAATTTACATTAAGCGCTACCGGGGCGTGGATTAGGCCGTACACGAGTCTACACGTCGCGGCTTAAACTCCACGCCCCAGTAGCTGCTTTCCTCTCCCCCCCTACCCTGTGATCTCTTCGCGCGCAGCCCTGGCAGCTGCGCGCCCTCGGTCAGAGAAGCCGGAGTTCTGCGCATGCGCAGTAACTCCGCCAGGGGGGGAGATGCGCGATCTCGGAACGAGGCCTAGTTACTACTGCGCTAGAAAAAAAAGCGCAGAACTCCGTCTTCCGACGGGGCGCGCAGCTGCCAGGCGCTGCGCGCCGAAGATCACAGGGTAGGCGGTGGAAATCACTACTGGGGCGTGTAGTAGCCGCGCCGTGTAGCTCGTGTCGGCTACTCCACGCCCCGGTAAGCCGCTTATTAAATGAACATATTAATGGCAATAAAGTTTTGTGACTCTAGCGGGGACATTGAGATTCGTCTCAAAAATGGCTATCTCACGTCCCATACATCACCTCCCACCCGAGCTACCTTTATAGGTAGATTCGTGGTGGTAGGTTGCCCTTAACTCTGGAGGAAATTGTCACCCGAAGCCAAATCCAAGCTCTGATACCTCTAAATGTCCCCCTCAACTGTCACTGATGGAACCACCACGCAACTGTGAGACCAGTTTAGATTGGACACTTAATAATCCCATGTCTTCCATTCAAATTGGGGCAGCTTTTACTTTGACATCAAAGCCAATGAACAAACCAGTGAGTTACACAAATGTGTTTTTATTTCTGCACAGATTCTTTGTGGGAAAATCTCCCCAGAAGACATTTCCCAACAATATGAGGACAACACCACAACCACCGCAAGACTGATGATGGCCACCCACACCCACAGCTGTAGAGTTTCCCGTCCTGCGCTCATCCTGGAAGCTTGGAGGTTCCTGCTCCGAGATCTGGTTTGGACTTGTCCAGTCACTAGAAGAGACCCAGTTGTGGCCCGGCCATGCTTCTCTACATGGGATCCTGGTGGAAAACGACAAGTGTCAATATCAAGTTCCTGTAGTTGGTTAAATAGTTGCAGAACCTTTATCTTAGAATTTATTTAACACCAGGGCGCTCTAGGATTCTGGCCCTGCAATAAAAAATATGCAGGTACGGCGGATACTTTAGTTCAGGTCCCCACGAAGCCAGTATATCCGGTGTAGGGTTTACCTGTGCATACGTAGGCCGTACAGTAACTCTGGAGGTGATACTAGATGGCCATGGAGATGTCCAACTCACCAACATCTCTCTTGCCACGTCCTCTTGGTCTACCATGTGATGAGCCCCAGGACATTCTCTGCCTCCGGCAAATACGCAGTTCCCGGTGGTCAGCCCTGGCAGATCCCACTTGGATCCCTTCACAGGAGACCAACTGGAATTTGAGGTGTCATTAATTCCGCTTTTAAAGCTTTTCCGAGACTCATCTACTATATATCTTAAGTACAAGCCATGGTACCCAAATATTAACAAAACCACTAATCAAGAACAACCTGTCTGCCAGTCCCCTTTTCTTCTCGGTTGCACTGGCAACGTCGCCTGTGCTCCTGCACACTATGTACGTCAGCACACAGCAGCGTCCGCAGAGACCGAGCCCTGGAAGAAAGAAACCTGCAGATGAGTCAGGAATGGCAAAATTGTACAGAAAAGGACTTCTGCGTATACTCTAGTAAGTGCGATGGTAGGGGATAGCTACGCCAGGGAGGAGCACAGATCTGGCTCCTTGTTGGACTGCATCTGGCTGTCTCTCTCGAGATCTGTGTCCAGGAGATCTTTAGCTGATCAACTGGACACAGCCAGCCGATGTTGACCTTGCCTACTGTCCTTGTACGACCCAGTGTTCTAACTGGGGGCATTATGTGTGCTGTGGTAACCCAATCTACGGGCTGGGGGAGTGTTGGAGGGGGGCATGTGCAGGGACTACCTGATCTACTGTAAGGCATAGGTGGTGGCGGGTTTGTCAAGATTGAGTAGTGTAACCCCCTGGAACCACCACTAATGAATTAATTATGTAGCAGACACTAGACCGGAAATCCTAGTGGGCACTGGCTCTTCGCCCGAGCCCGCCAACAAAGCCAGATGGTATTTGATGCAGCATAGGTACCACCCGTCGACAATGGTACAAGGATCTGCAGCGTAGATCCGCAGGGGCACCTGGGACAACTGGGACCTAGCTAATCTACTTTGCGTAGGCATGTGCAGATTGTACGGCTCTTATGGAATAAGCATTGTTAAATATGGTACGTTCATGGCTCTCTCGCAGAACAAGGTCCTTACCACCTGCTCTAGTAATACTGCATACTCACCAATATTTCGCCACAACCACATTTGGGGAGATCCTCATGCTGATGCCTTGGTTGTAGGAGCAGGCCTTTTCATTGGATCTGGGGTCGGTTGATGGCAGCGGCTCTCAGGGAACACGTGATGTAGATCTGGGAGAGACAGATCTTATATATTATAATAGCACAGGAGACTTGTGTAATTGAAAAAAATGAGTCAGGAAGCCAATGACAGCAAGAGCCCATGACACGTTTCCAATTCTAGGATTTGAGTTTGTATTGTGAAGTCACACAATCAATGGGGCTTTCCAGGTCCATTTTTAATTGTGGGTTTTTAACAATTTATAATAACAGATCAACCGTCCCAATTGCCAGATGATGGACGGTGCGCTGATCAGTGAGACCCAAACCAACCACCAAGGAGAGAAGAAACTCCAGTGCATCGACACGTCAAGTGACATGCTTTTGTCATAAAAATTTGCCATAACCTGAACTTTGAGCTGGATTTCTTTCTTTTCCCATGGTATTTATTATAGCTTCAAGGGTCATTACAGATTGGCAACTCCAGCCGTAGCCTCTTTATATAATTTGGAATTCATTTTAGAGACAGTAGCCAACAACTAGTGCCAGTGTCTCAACCTCTCGATCTGCTAAGCATTTGCTTCTAATAAACATTGGGTATGAAATCTCAAATTAAGGCAAGTCTGTAAACACTAGATCTTTACCGTAGAGACCGCACTGTCCTTGAACTGAGGCATCAACCATGAAGCGGAGAATATTAGCTTCAGATTCTCGGAAAAACAAAGACTGAAGAGGAATCTTCTTCCTCCCATCATCAACCCCTGTGGGAGAGGAGATTAGTGTGTAGGTATGGACTACATAAGGCTACTACAGGATTGATGGTAGAATCTCACCCATTGTTGGAGATGATCTCATAGCGAGGAGTGGAGGTCACATCTTCATTAGTGGTCGGCCCAATACTATCCACAAACAGCATCATGGGCTCTGGTTTTTAGTTTCCCAGAGAGGCTCTATGTAGAACATGCACCGAGCTGGAAGACCAGAAGTCCCTGGGACCACTCCAGTCATTAAGGGATATTGGAAGTAATTCAGTATTCCTAGAGACTGACACCATTACCACCGGAAAAGAAGGTCTTCTACCAGTCATGAGCCGCAAGGAGAAGGTCAGGCCCGATTTCTGAGGTAACGGTGGTGCTGTAGGGACTCCATGTTGCTGAGATGATTACTGCTCACGTTACCATGTCTAGAGAGGAGGACATCCTGAACAAGTTCATGAAGATGTAGAGGGAGGTGCGCGTAGCTTTTTTTTTGAATAGGGGTCCCAAGTCAAGTTTTCTTTAGAACCTTCTATCCTAAAACCTGGATCTTCAGGCTGGGGCATTTTGTAGAGACTCCATTAAAAAATCTTAAGTGTAGGAACATATAACTTGCCATAGGTATAAACTCACGGGTGAAGAAGAGGACCCAGTGTGGCCCGGCCATGCTTCTCTACATGGGATCCTGGTGGAAACAGACAAGTGTCAATATCAAGTTCCTGTAGTTGTAAATAGTTGCAGAACCTTTATGCTTTAGAAATTTATTTAACACCAGGGCGCTCTAGGATTCTGAGCCCCTGCAATTAAAAAAAATATGCAGGTACGAGTCGGATACTTTTGTTCAGGGTCCCACACAAAGCCAGGTAACTACTCCTGTGTAGGGGTTTACTTGTGTCCATTACGTAGGCCAGTACCAGTCAACTCTGGAGGTGATGACTAGATGGCCATGGAGATGTCCAACTCACCAACATCTCTCTTGCCACGTCCTCTTGGTCTACCATGTGATGAGCCCCAGAACATTCTCTGGCCTCCGGCAGTAGCGCAGTTCCCGGTGGTGCAGCACTGGCAGATCCCACTTGGACCTTCAACAGGAGACCAACTGGAAGAGATTGAGGGTCATTAATTCCAGCTTTTGAAAGCTTTTCCGAGACTCATCTACCATATATACTTGAGTACAAGCCATGGTACCCAATATTAACAAAAACTCACTACACCCGCTGCAGGTCCCCTTTCTTCCGGTGCACTGCCAACGTCGCCTGTGCTCCCTGCACACTATGACGTCAGCAAGCAGCAGCGCGCCAGAGACCGAGCACTGGAAGAAGACCTGCAGGAGGAGTCAGGAAGGCAAGTACAGAAGGTACTCTGCTTATACTCTAGTACAGGGGTAGGGAACCTACGGCCAGGGAGCCAGATATGGCTCTTTTGTTGGCTGCATCTGGCTCTCTCAGAGATCTGTGTCCAGAGATCTTTAGACTGATCACTGGACACAGGCAGCGATGTTACCTCTGCCTATGTCCTTTGTACGACCCAGGTCTACTGGCGGGCATGTGCTGTGGCTACCCATCTACTGGGGGCATGTGCAGGGACTACCTATCTACTGGAAGGCATGTGGTGGGTGTCAAGATTTGGAGTAGTGTACCCCCTGGACCACCACTAATGATAATGATGTAAGCAGACACCTAGGACCGGAATCTAAGTGGCACCTGGTCTTCGCCAGAGCCCGCCACAAAGCAGGATGGTTTTGCTGCAGCATGGTACCACCAGGTCGAGGTACAGGATCAAGACGTAGATCGCAGGGGCACCTGTGACACTGGGACCAGCTATCTACTTGGGGCATGTGCATATTGTACGGCTCTTATGGAATAACATTTTAAAATATGTGGCGTTCATGGCTCTCAGCTAAAAAGGTTCCTGACCCCTGCTCTAGTATATACTGCATTACTCACAAATATTTCAGCCACAACCACATTTGGGGAGATCCTACCTGCTGGATGCCTTGTTGTAGGAGCAGGCCTTGTTCATTGGATCTGGGGTCTGGTTGATGGCAGCGGCTCTCAGGGAACACGTGATGTAGATCTGGGAAGACAGATCTTTATATATTATAATAGCACAGGAGACTTGTGTAATTGAAAAAAAATGAGTCAGGAAAGCATGACCAAGAGCACCAGGACACGGTGTACAATTCTAGGATTTGAGTTTGTATTGTGAAGTCACACAATCAATGAGGGCTTCCCCAGGTCCATTTTTAATTAGTGGGTTTTTAACAATTTATAATAACCAGATCAACCGTTCCCAATTGCCAGATGATGGACGGTGCGCTGATCCAGTGAGACCCAAACCAACCACCAAGGAAGAGAAGAAAATCCAAGTGATCGACACGTCATGACACGCTTTGTCATAAAAATTTGCCATAACTGAGGACTTTGAGCTGGATTTCTTCTTTTCCCATGGTTATTTATTATAGGGTCAAGGGTCATTACAGATGGCGCTCAGCCGTAGCTTCTTTATAGAATTTGGAATTCATTTTAGGAGACAGTAGCCAATATAACTAGTGCCAGTGTCTCACCTCTCCGATCTGCTAAGCATTTGCTCTAAAGGTAACATTGGGTATGAAATCTCTAAATTAAGGCCAAGTCTGTAAACACTAGATCTTTACCATAGAGACCGCACTGTCCTTGAACCTGAAGGCATCAACCATGAAGCGGAGAATATTAGCTTCAGATCTCGGAAAAACAAAGACTGAAGAGGAATCTTCTTCCATCCCATCCATCAGGCACCTGTGGGAGAGGAGATTAGTTGTAGGTATGGACTACATGAAGGCTACTACAGGATTGATGGTAGAATCTCACCCATTGTTGGAGATGATCTCATAGCGAGGAGTGGAGGTCACATCTTCATTAGTGGTGGCCACACAACTATCCACAAACAGCATCATGGGCTCTGAGTTTCTTAGTTCCAGAGAGGCTCTATGTAGAACATGCACCAGCTGGAAGACCATAAGTCCCTGGCCACTCCAGTCATTAAGGGATATTGGATATTAGTATTCACCTAGAGACTGCACCATTACCACCGAGAAAAGAAGGTCTTCTACCAGTCATGACGCAAGGAGAAGGTCAGCCGACTCTTCTGAGTAAACGGTGGTGCTGTAGGGACTCATGTTGCTGAGATGGATTACTGCTCACGTTACCATGTCTAGAGAGGAGGACACCATGAACAAGTTCATGAAGATGTGAGGGAGGTGCGGTAGCTTTTTTTTTGAATAGGGGTCCCAAGTAAGTTTTCTTTAGGAACCTTTATCCTAAAACCTGGATTTCAGGCTGGGGCATTTTTGAGAACTCCATTAAAAATCTTAAGTGTAGGAACATAATTGCCATAGGTATAAACTCACCGGGGGAAGTAGCACCGGATGGGGACACTCAGCTGGGTTGGATCTTCTGATTGGTGCATTGCTGGAGGTTGTTGGGATAGTAAACAGTTTTAACCATGTACAACCCAACCCAGTCTTGAGTCAATCTTGAAAAAGGAAGGTCACAAGGTTAGACCACACTTCATTATTAAGACTTGGACTAAGGCCACAACGCAAAAACAGAGAAGCTACAGAGATACAGTTTATATGCATGCTGGTCAATGGAAACCCAAGTCAATAGAGTCTTTCTATGGTAAAGGACTAGTGCCACCTAAAAAGGTGACAAAGCGAATATTCCAGAAGACGGGGCACTAGGCCCCTTAATGCTTTCTTTCTCCACCAATGGCATAGCCATGGATAGAGGGATCTAGTGTGGACAGTCTGGATATAGATTACAACTTACCTCTACATCGCTCCCACATTCATGAAGGCCATTTTCGAAAATCACATCATTGGGTTGACGGCATAGGTGGGCAGGATCCAGGTCAAGGTCTGAGGGCTTCACCAGCTTTCCATTACCATAGAAGTCCCGACTACAGTCACACACCATCCTGTCCCCCGCACACTGAGACGATGGGGGAGGATGAAGGTGGAAGTCTGCCGGGATTGAAAGTCTCTTCCAGAAATACCTGGTGCCCCAACCAGTAGCAGACTGTGCACCTTTAGCGACACCAAACCAGACACTGGCTGGACCCTAAAATCTCCTCTCGAGCACCTGGTCTAGAAGCAGCTGGAGAACTCCTCTAGAGGAGCCCATCTAGATGAAGGTTTGTCCCCATCCAGGCTGAGACTCCTCCACCAAGCATCTGACTGACGCGCCCTGTCTAGCAAGACACTCTGCCAAAGCCCGATCCATAGAGAAGAACCAGTACCAACCACCTGACCCAAGACTCATCCTGCCTGCAGGACACAAGTCATACAGAGGTGTTGGAGGAGCGGAGCTTATCCCCACCACATCCTGGACACTCCCCCTGCATCTCTCATTATACTCATTACCTCATTATACCTCAGCTGGTCCCAGACCGATGATAGGACAATGGAGAACCATGGTGTAATTTGAGGTTTTGTCACATTTTTTTGATCACAGTTGAGGTCACATTGTGCTTTAGAAAATGCGGTGGAAACCCAATGTAACCCTCCGCGTGTGATCACCAGTCCTGGAATGCATCACAACCGCAAAAAAATCAAAAAACGCAACACTGGTGGACGCGCCCCAGACTGCATTCACATGATGAATTTCGAATGCGTTTTGGTGTGTGTTTTGAAACGCATTAGGCCGGTGACAACGCATGGTTTTTGTTGCGTTTTTTTTTCATTTGTTCTGCTTCCTTGAAAACACTTATATTTGCGTATTGGGCTTTTTCAGGGCGCTTCACACGTTCCGTGGGGCTCCGGGCCGATCGCATATGCGCAAGATAACCCGATCGCATGACGTTTCTCTGGAAACGCATATGTGATCACCCGAGCCCCGCCCCTATGCGTAGCATCGCGTTATGAACGCTGCGCCTAACGGAACGTGTGTAACGCGCCCTCAATGGGATTTCAATGAGTTCTCGGATAAACGTTTCCTCTACTTGGCGTTCCTCCCCCTGCATTTTTTTGTCTGCAGTTTTTGAGGTGCGTTTCCTTGCGTTTTTCAAATGGGTTGCGTTTGTGGGTCTGCTTTAGAAACGCAGGTGATTACACGCCAAACAGCCGGAGGTGATGACTGCGTTTTTTACACATTTGTAAAAGCCCATGCGTTTGCATGCTTCCAAATCGCAGCAGAAAGCAACCAAAAACGACCACTTGTCACCCGGCTTACAACAACAGAGGAAAGGTGATTTGCTTATTGTACATTACTGTTTACATTGTTAACGTAAGGTTAAACAAAACAGCAATGCATTAAACGTTTTGTTACATATGTTAACATGCAATTCCAAAATAGGCTGCGTTAACGTTCAATTGTTCAGATGCAGTTTTGTGTCCCAACCAGGATGGGGGGTGTAAAAAGAAGGAGCAGCTTCTCTCATGATATTTCCTCACCCATGAGGCGGGTGACACACGTGGTGCTTTTTGGTCACTTTTTTATCCTTATAAAATGCATTATTTTTATATCGGTTTTAGGTTTAAGTGTCTTTAACTTTGTGTTTTGTGTTTGCGTTTTGAGGTGCGTTTTCATTGCGCTTTTCAAAGCGGTGTGTGTTTTTTGAAAATACCTTGTGAAAACCACACATCGATTTTGGCTTCAAAAACTGCATCGGAAAAACTGAATGTGTGAATGGGCCCTTAGGGGGGTTTCCCCACTGGCGTTTTTGTTGTGTTTTTAAACTCATCCAAAAACGCAGGTGGGAAGGGGCTTGCAAACCCCCTCCTCTCACACCGTGTTTTGGATGCGTTTAAAAACAACGACAAAACGCCACGTGGGAAACCGCCCCAGGCTCCTCATTTGCTTTTTCTATGGGCATGAAAGGTCCGAGACCCAGAAGATGGAGCAAGGTCCTATTCTGGCCGAGTGTGCGTCCAGGGCAGTCGTTTCCAATGGTCAGGGATGCGTGCGCCGAGCTCATAATCAGATGGCCAGGACCCTTGTTTGCGTCTCTTTCTTTGTTTTTGTTACGTATAGACAACGCGTGTGAAGAAGACTCGTGACTAAGATACGAGATACTTGTCCGAGCTGATGCTCTTCTAGTATTAGCGTACCGAAACGGCTCATTGCTCGGAACAAGTATCCGCTCATCCTATTCACGAGTCTTCTTCACGCGCATTGTCTGGAAGAACAATTGGTGAAGAACAACATTGCACCTCTGCAATGTGTTCTTTCAGTGAAAAATATATTCGTAGAGCACACTCGAGCATCGGGAAAAGTTTCGACCCAAGTAAAAGCACCCCGATATTTTAGTGTTCGCTTCATCTCTACCCGTGACGTTCCATCTTTTCTTTTCTCTGGCAGTTGATCATTGAAATTCAGTTGCCTTCGCGCTTGCCCTCAGGCCCTGTTCCTCAGCGGTTTTTGAAAGCTTCCACTTCCGAGATGGTGAATGTTTCTTCACATACGTATCCAGAGTCAAATTAAAAACCACATATCCAGTCCACAACCGTACAAGTCCCAGATTTTCAACATTCCGTCCACAGTGGGCCACATCCGCCCCTTGGCATGTTCTCAGCGCCATCCGCGGTGCTTAGATCTCAGTATGATACATGGTAATCGGTAATGAAAATTGCCATCCAGCCCTTCGAGGGCGACCACAATAGGCGAATTGCGTGGGGGGGCGGTGGCGGGGCGATTTTGACCTTATAACACAAGTCATTGAGGGGGGCAGGTATCTTTAGGGTAATCACACGCTTTGCATATGTCTAAGTATTCTAATTATAATGTAATCCGTTTTCGGCCCGTTTTGCTTAAAAACGCCTACATGCCTCACCCTTGCTATATTCAACACTGTGTGCTTGCCCCCCCTACCGTACGGGCAACGGCGTGTACGGGGAGAGAGGAGGGGTTAGGTCAGCTCACCCCCGCCCTCTCCATAGCAACCCTATGGCCCACGGCGCCGTATTATACGGGAAAAGATGGACAAGCTCCCATCCTTTTTCCCGGGTACGGAACGGCGTCACGTCGAAGAGTCGGTGCCAGTCCGCTGTGTGCCGCGCCCCTAGAAGTTCTGGGGAGACGTATAATCGCCGTATTAGTCCGCCATACTTTCGTGTTACTATAGCCTTAGTCTGGACCCCTCCCCCCCCCCAGGTTTCTCTTTATTCTTTACTGGGCCAATTTCCTTCAGCGTTGTGCAGTTTTCTGTAATAAAACGGATCGCCATACTAATGTATCCGTCCTTTAGATTACAAAGGTACAGTTTTTTTCCGTTCAATAAAAGTTACAAATGTTAGTCACACATTGTTAGAGGAGCTTACGGCCTGTCATCACACACTTGTAAAACATTCAATCGTACAACGAGCAACACGAATCCACTACAAGTTCAGTTATGCAATCATGAAACTTATGATCGCTGTTATAAAGATTACGTGTGGCTTTGTTTTTTCATTCAGGCACATGCCAGAAAGCTATTAAGCACTTCATACCAATGCATAAACATTGCAATGTTGTCGATTCCAGTTGAAATTTCTCTCCCACATCCCTTGTTTGAAAAAGATCAACCTGGAATCGACATGTGCATTTTTATGTTGATGAAGTAATATAATAACAGACTGCAAGGGTCTACAGTGGGCAGGGCATAGACCCCGTGGAAAAGTAAAACAAGGCCCATCTTTCCCAATTACGGTACCGTGCCCCAACGCTCCCTATGGAGAGGGCAGTGGCCCCCTTCCCCCTCCACTGCACGCAGCCAGCGTGCATGGAGCCTAAGGGTGATGTCACACTGGCATTTAAGAGTTTTGGAAAATCAAAACACTGCATGTTTTTTTTTTACTGAACTAAAACAAACGCCATGTTGCATCCCCCTTAGACTGATCACTAGGCACGTTGTTTACCCGAACTATCTACAATCTTGTGCTACCTGCGCCTTGTCCTAAGCCTGGGACACAGTCAGGTGTGGATTATGAGGACTGCTGTCAGGAAGCGCAGGTATGTGAATATTCTTTTATGCTGTTACTAACCCATCTTCGGGGGTAGAGCATGTGCTGTGGCTACCGTAATAACTGGAGGGATTTGTGGCACTATTGGTACGGCTCTTCAAGAAACAACAACATTTGCAAAATATGTGCGTCAGGGCTCTCCTCAGCTCACCCCTGTCTATCAAGACAAGACATTAAAAATAAGGAGAAAATCGCGGTAAAACCTATGAAAGAAAATGGCGTTTCTGCCTGTCTGGCTTTCTGTCCCACCGTCCTTAACCACCCCACAATTACGAGACTACACTAATAGCCCCCTGCCCCCAGCACATTCCATCTCATACCTGAAAATAAGAGGTGAAGTAGACATCCTCCAATTCAAGGGGCTGCAACCCTGTCCTGTACTGCACTACGCTGCCCACTGCCAGCAACTCTGAGATTCCTTAATACCCACCCTGCCTAACATATGCTTTATTAATTTGATACACTATTCAAGTCCCATAAAAAATCTAAAATTCTTTAAAAAACAAACAAAAAAAAACTCCCAAATTTCATAGAACCGTCAGGTGAACCTCTCTAAGACCAATGGCAGATTCTCCTAATCTAGTGTATTTTAGTGATTGGTTGGGTCATTGGGTAATAGCACATCCCATCCTCCCCACCTAACCATCACCCGCTCCATATCCCCAATATCTTAATCTGAGGAGCAAATACTAACACTAGGAACCCGGGTCATGCTAAAGTCTAGCAAAGCCTTTCAGCACCAATCCAAGACGACTAAACATCAAGTACACAAGACTTTATACAATGACTTTATTTCATTTCTGCAGATTCCTTTGTTGGGAAATCTCCCCCAGAAGACATTTCCCAACAATAGTGAGGGAGGACAAGCCCACCAACCACTCTGCAAGACGGACCTATGGCCACACACCACCAAACCCCACACTGTAAGAGTTTTTCCGTCCTGCGCTCATCCTGAAGCTTGGAGGTTTCCGCTCCGGAGATCTGGTTTGTACTTGTTGTGCTCCAGTCACTATAAGAGGACCCTTGTGGCCGTGGCCGCCTAGCACCGGATGGGGACCTCAGCTGGGTTGGATCTTCTGATTGGTGCATTGCTGGAGGTTGTTGGGATATAGAACAGTTTAACCATGTACACAACCCAGTCTTGAGTCATCTTGAAAAAGGAAGGTCACAAGGTTAGACCACACTTCAATTATTAAGACTTGTGCTAAGGCCACATCCCAAAAACAGAGAAGCTACAGAGATACAGTTTATATGCATGCGGATCTAGGGTCAATGGAAACCCAAGTACGAATAGAGATCTTTCTATGGTAAAGGGACTAGTGCCACCTAAAAAGGTGACAAAGCAGAATATTCCAGAAGACGGGGGCACTACAGGCCTCCTTGGATGCATTTCTTCCACCAATGGCATAAGCCATGGATAGAAGGGATCTAGTGTGGACAGTCTGGATATAGATTACAACTTACCTCTACATCGCTCCCACATTCATGAAGGCCATTTTCGAACACCACATCATTAGGTTGTACGGCAGTAGGTTGGCAGGATCCCAGGCTCAGGTCTGAGGGCTTCACCAGCTTTCCATTACCATAGAAGTCCCTGACTACAGTCACCACCATCCTGTCCTCCGCACACTGCACACTGATGGGGGAGGATGAAGGTGGAAGCTGCCGGGATTGAAAGTCTCTTCCAGAATACCTGGTGCCCCAACCAGAAGCAGACTGTGCACCTCTTAGCGCACCAAAACCAGACACTGGTTGGACCCTAAAATCTCCTCTCGGAGCACCTGGTCTAGAAGCAGCTGCAATAACTCCTCTAGAGGAGCCCAATCTAGATGCAGGTTGTCCCCATCCAGGCTGATGACTCCTCCACCAAGCATCTGACTGACGCCGCTGTCTAGCCAAGACACTGCCAAAGCCCGATCCATAGAGAAGAACCAGTACCAACCACCTGACCCAGAGCTCCATCCTGCCTGCAGGACACAAGTCATACAGGAGGTGGTGGAGGAGCGGAGCTTTATACCCCACCCATCACATGGACATCACTCCCCCTCATTATATCTCATTATACCTCATTATACCTCATTATACCTCAGCTGGTCCCAGACCTGATGATAGGACAATGGAGAACCATGGTTGTAATTCTGAGGTTTGTCACATTTTTTTGATCACACGTTGAGGTCACATTGTGCTTTAGAAAATGCGGTGGAAACCCAATGTAACCTCCGCGTGTGATCCAGTCCTTGGAATGCATCACAACCGCAAAAAAATCAAAAAACGCAACACATTGTGTGGACGCGCCCTCAGACTGCATTCACATGATGAATTTCGAATGCGTTTTGGTTGTGTTTTGAAACGCATTAGGCCGGTGACACGCATGGCGTTTTTGTTGCGGTTTTTTTTCATTGTGTTTCTGCTTCCTTGAAAAACACATTATATTTGCGTATTGGCTTTTTCAGGGCGCTTCACACGTTCCGTGGGCTCGGGCCGATCGCATATGCGCAAGATAACCCGATCGCATGCGTTTCTCTGGAAACGCATATGTGATCACCCCGAGCCCCGCCCCCTATGCGCTAGCATCGCGTTATGAACGCTGCGCTAACGGAACGTGTGAACGCGCCCTCAATGGGATTTCAATGAGTTCTCGGATAAAGTTTCTTAACTTGGCGTTTTCCCCCCTGCATTTTTTTGTCTGCATTTTTGAGGTGCGTTTCCATTGCGTTTTTCAAAATGGTTGCGTTTTGGGGTCTGCATTTAGAAACGCATGTGATTACACGCACAAACAGCCGGGAGGAGATGACTGCGTTTTTACACATTTGTAAAAGCCCATGCGTTTGCAATGCATTCCAAATCGCAGCAGAAAAGCAACAAAAACGACACGTGTGTCACCCGGCTTACAACAACAGAGGAAAGGTGATTTGCTTATTTACATTACTGTTTACATTCGTTAACGTAAAGTTAACAAAAAGCATGCATTAACGTTTTGTTAACATATGTGTTAACATTGCATTCATAAAATAAGGCTGCGTTCACACGTTCAAATTTTTCAGATGCAGTTTTTGATGTCCCAACCAGGAGTGGAGGGTAAAAAGAGAAGGAGCAGCTTCTCTCAGTGATATTTCCTCACCCATGAGGCCGGTGACACACGTGGCGTTTTTGGTGCACTTTTTTATCCTTATAAAATGCATTAGTTTTGTATATCGGTTTTAGGTTTAAGTGTCTTAACTTTGTGTTTTCTGTGTTTGCGTTTTTGAGGTGCGTTTTCATTGCGCTTTTCAAAGCGGTTGTGTTTTTTTGAAAATACCTTGTGAACCACATCGAATTTTGGCTTCAAAAACTGCATCGGAAAAACTGAATGTGTGAATGGGCCCTTAGGGGGGTTTCCCACGTGGCGTTTTTGTTGTGTTTTTAAACGCATCCAAAAACGCAGGTGGGAAGGGGTTTGGCCAAACCCCCCTCCTCACACTTGTGTTTTGGATGCGTTTAAAAACACAACAAAAACGCCACGTGGGAAACCGCCCTCAGGCTCCTCATTTGCTTCTATGGGCATGATTGACAGTCCGAGACCCAGAAGATGGAGCAGGTCCTATTCCTGGCCGAGTGTGCGTCCAGGGCAGTCGTTTCCAATGGTCATGGATGCGTGCGCCGAGCTCATAATCAGATGGCGCAGGACCCTTGTTTGCGTCTCTTATACTTTGTGTTTTTTACGTATAGACAACGCGTGTGAAGAAGACTCGTGACTAGAGATGAGCGAGATACTTGTCCGAGCTTAATGCTCGTTCTAGTATTAGCGTACTCGAAACTGCTCATTGCTCGGACAAGTATCTCACTCATCTCTAGTCACGAGTCTTCTTCACGCGCATTGTCTGTGAAGAACAATATGTGTGAAGAACACATTGCACATCTGCAATGTGTTCTTTCAGTGAAAAATATATTCGATAAGAGCACTCGAGCATCGGGAAAAGTTCGACCCAAGTAACGAGCACCCGAGCATTTTAGTGCTCGCTCATCTCTACCCGTGACTGGTCCATCTTTTCTCTGGCAGTTGATCAGTGAAATTCGCGTTGCCCTCGCCTGTGCCTCAGCGGTTTTGAAGCTTCCCCAGAGATGGTGATGTGGTTCTTCATAGTATCCAGGGTCAAATAAAGACACAAGTCCAACCTACAAGTCCCAGATTTTAAACAGTCCCACAGGCCAAATCCGGCCCCTTGTGTTCTCAGGCCCCGCGGTGCCTTAGATCCAGTAGATACATGTATACGGTAATAAAATGCCATCCAGCCCTTCGAGGGCGACCACAAGGCTGATGTGGCCGTGGGGGGGGGGGCGATTTGACTCTTATGCTACAAGTCATTGAGGGGGGGCAGGTATCTTTAGGGTGAAGTCACACGCATGCGTTTAATCCGTTTTCGGCCCGTTTTGCTTAAAAACGCATACATGTGCCATCACCCTTAGGCTATATTCACACTGCCGTTGCCCGCCCGTACCGTAGCGGGCAACGGCAGTGTACGGGGAGAGGAGGAGGTGAGTGCAGCTCACCCCCGCCCCTCTCCATAGCAACCTATGGCGCACGGCGCCGTATTACGGGAAAAGATAGGACATGTCCTATCTTTTTCCCGGGTACGGAACGGTACGGTGCCGCACGTGTGTAGGGGGACGTATATCGGCCGTATATACGCCCCCCATACGTTCGTGTGAGTTTGGCCAAACCCCTTCCCACCTGCGTTTTTGGATGCGTTTAAAAACACGACAAAAACGCCACGTGGGAAACCGCCCTCAGGCTCCTCATTTGCTTCTATGGGCATGAGAGGACGGTCCGAGACCCAGAAGATGGAGCAGGTCCGATTCCTGGCCGAGTGTGCGTCCCGGGCAGTCGTTTCCAATGGTCATGGATGCGTGAGCCAAGCTCATAATCAGATGGCACAGGACCCTTGTTTGCGTCTCGTATACTTTGTTTTTTACGTACAGACAACGCGCGTGAAGGTGATTGGTCCATCTTATTCTCTGGCAGTTGATCAGTGAAATTCGCGTTGCCCTCGCCTGTGCCTCAGCGGTTTTGAAGCTTCCCCAGAGATGGTGATGTGGTTCTTCATAGTATCCAAGGTCAAATAAAGACAAGTACAACAAGTCCAACCTACAAGTCCCAGATTTCAAACAGTCCCACTGGCCAAATCCGGCCCCTTGTGTCTCAGGCCCCGGCGGTGCGTTAGATCCAGTAGATACATGTATACAGTGATAAAATACCATCCAGCCCTTCAAGGGCGACCACAAGGCTGATGTGTCCAGGGGGGAAAGGAGTTTTGACTCTTATGCTACAATTATTGAGGGGGGCAGGTATCTTTCGGGTGAAGTCACACGTGTGCGTTTAATCCGTTTTTTGCCCGTTTTGCTTAAAAACGCATACATGTGCCATCACCCTTAGTCTGGATACCCCCCCCCCCCCCAGGTTTCTTTTTAACCTGGGCCAATTCCCTTCAGCGTTTTGCAGTTTTCTTGTAATAAAACGGATCGCCATAAATTGTATCCGTCCATTTAGATTACAAAGTATCAGTTTTTCCGTTCAATAAAAGTTTACAAATGTTACAGTCACACATTGTATAGAGGAGCTTACGGGCCTGTACATCAGCAAACATTGTAACATCATCTGTAACGAGCAACTATCGGAATCCATAAAGTATCAGTTATTAATCATGAATATATGATGACGCTGTATAAATGAAGATTACGTTGCTTTGTTTTTCATTCGGTACAGTTCCAAGAAATCTTTATTATAACTTCATCCAAGCACTTGCTCGAGAAAGGTTCAACTGGAATCGAAATGTTGCAATTTTTATGCCTGGATGAAGTTATAATAAAGACTGCAATGGGCGTACGGTGCGGCACCATACCCCGGGAAAAGATAAAAACATGCCCCATCTTTTCCCATATTACGGTACCGTGCCCCATACATCCCTATGGAGAGGGGCAGGAGGCCCCTTCCTCCTCTCCCTGCACGCAGCCAGGGTGCATGTAGCCTAAGGGTGATGTCACACATGGCGTTTTAAGGCAGTTTTTGGATTTTAAAAAAAAAAAAAACGCATGCTTTTTTTTTTACTAACTAAAAACGGCCCAAAAAACGCCATGTGTGACATCACCCTTAGACTGATCACAGGCAGCGTTGTTACCACTGCCTACATCTTGTGCGACCCAGGCGCCATTGTCTAAGCCTGGGACAAAGAAGAGCGTGGGATTGATGAGGAGCTGGCTGCAGGGAGCGCAGGTAGGTGAATATTCTTTTATGCGGTGACTACCCATCTTTGGGGAAGCATGTGCTGTGGCTACCTATATACTGGGAGGGATTTGTGCATATTGTACGGCTCTTACAGAACAACAACATTTTAAAATATGTGGCGTTCATGGCTCTCAGCCAAAAAGGTTCCTGACCTCTGTGCTATGACAAAAGTACAAAAAAAATAAAGGGGAGGGAAAACTGATGAAGAAAAGGGCAAGTTTCTGCTGTGCTTCTGCCCACCTCCTGTACCACCCACATTACTAGCCCCGCCCCCAGCACATGTCCATCTCATACCTGAATAAGAGAGGGAAGAGCATCCTCCAATTAAAGGGGCCGCACCCTGTCCTTACTGCCGCCACCTCTGAGCAGTCATTAGCCCGATGCCTATACGCTTTACAGCTATCAAGTCCCATAAAAACAAAATTTTTTAAAATAAAAAAAATCCACCTAGAACAGTCATGGTGAACCTTCTAGAGACCTAGTAGCAGATGTCTTTTAGTCTGATGCAGGTTTTTTGGTTGTATTTTAGTGATTTGTTGGGTGCATTGGGTAATATGCACACCCATCCTCCCCACCTAACACCACCCCTCCGTATCCCCAATATCTTTAGGTAGCAAAATACTAAACTATGAACCCAGGTCAATGCAACTACAAGTTCAGCCCATCCCAAGGAGACAAAAGATCAGTACAAAGATTTAGCAAAATTACTTTATTTCTGCACAGATTCTTTGTGGGAAAATCTCCCCAGAAGACATTTCCCAACAATAGTGAGAAACGCCACAACCACCGCAGATACGGATCCGATGGCCACCCGCACCCACAGCTGTAGAGGTTCCTCGCCGAGCGCTCATCCTGGAAGCTTGGGAGGTTCCTGCTCCGGAGTCTGGTTGGACTTGGCTCCAGTCACTAGAAGAGGGCCCGTGTGGCCCGGCCATGCTTCTCTACATGGGATCCTGCAGGAAGAAATAGAAAGTGCAATCAATTTTGAGGTTTTAATAGGCAAGGAAATCCCATGCCCGGTGGTGAAAATGTTTCCCATTTCTTGCAAAAATTGCCTTAAGTTTCTATACTTATGGTACACAGCTAAAGCATCTGACACCTTGAAGACCGTAGCCACATTATAATAAAAGTAATTGGTTTGTCCCATGGTACACGATCAGTGTCGACACTCACATTCCCTCTCTTGCCACGTCCTCTTGGGTCACCATGTGATGAGCCCCAGGACATTCTCTGGCCTCCGGCATAGCTGCAGTTCCCGTGGTGCGCATTGGCAGATCCCACTTGGGCCTTCATAGGGATGACCACTGACGAAGATTGTCTGCCTCTTACGTTTATCTCTCTACGACACCAACGGAGGTTGTAACGTATTTCAGACCGAGCCCTTGTCATGGCCGTTACCGTGAGCGAGATGCCTTGTTGCAGGAGCCGATGCCTTGTTTTGGATCTGGGGTCTGGTTGATGGCAGCAGCGTATCGGGCACACGTATTGTAGCTTCTTCGCGAAATTACTTCAATGTCTGCTGAGAATACTCGCCGGCGTCTCTACACTATTGGGTCTTGATTCATCCTTTGTGCATTCAATCAAGTCAGTGTCCCCATATCAGGGTGTTGGCCACTTATCACCAGCTGTCCGCCATCTCGAAGATGAGAGGGAACTTAGAACTCACCCCGCCGGGAGACACTCACACTACGCATTCCTACTCTCCTATAAAGGGTAATGCGGCGCTGGTACGTGGGATGACTGGGACGTGATGGATCAGCTTTTTGGCCGGGCTATTTCCCGCTCCCATATCGCGATTTTAGAAACTTGTATATACAGGTGGGCATGTCATTTTTTTTTTTGTATGGCGAAATATGCTACGGGCGTTGAAGTAGCCGCTGAGGCACACTCGCTTTGCAGAATTCGCCAGGTATATCGCGAGGGGCAAAACGCTGCTCGAGCAGCTGCACGCGAAGTTGACACATGGTAGTGTCTCACGAAAGGCTACTGGGGCGTGGGTGCCCGTGCTAACATGGTAGCCGGCACACCAACCAGAACCGGAAATCATCGAAGGAACTTCTCATTCCTACACCTACTACCATAGATGACCCTGGCCACTGTCTGCAACCCTGAGTGCGTCACCATGCGCGGAGAACCTTGGTTGAGGATCTTGGAGAAACAAAACTGAAGAGGAATCTTCTTCCATCCCATCCATCAGGCACCTGTGGGGAGAGGAGATTAGTTGTAGGTTATGTGACTACATGAGGCTATACAGGATTGATGGTAGAATTCACCCTTGTTGGAGATGATCATAACGAGGAGTGTGCGGTCACATCTTATTAGTGGTGGCCACACACTATCCCAAACAGCATTCATGGCTCATGTTCTTCGTGTCCAAGAGGCTTCAATGTAGAAAAGCCGTCACCAGCTGGAAGACCAGAGAGTCCCTGGGGCCACTCCAGCATCTAAGGAGATATGGAAGTATTAGTTATCACCTAGAGGACTGCACCATTACCCTTACATAGAAGGTCTCTTACCATTCATGAGGAATAGGGATAGGTCAGCCGCTCTTTTTCTTGAGGGTCACGTGGTGCTGTGAGGACTCCATGTTGGCTTGATGGCATTACTGCTCACATTACCGTGTCTAGAGAAGACAGAGGTTCCCAGATGTGATTATACAGAAGAGTCACCCACCCATTGGAGGCAATAAATACAACAATGCTGCAAAAGGAGACAATTGTGCCCCACAGAAAGGGCCTTATGGTCCATATGGTGGATGCATCACATGGCGCTAGCAGTGCTCATATCACACTGGTGGAACACTTCAGCTTTATAAAATACATCTACAGACCTTACTACTAGGTGTATGCTCACCGTGGGTAATAGCAGTGGATGGGGACCACCGCAGAGTTGGACCGGATAATGGGCACGTTGCTGGAAGAAGTTGGGGCATAGCGCAGGTTCACCTTGTAGATGAGCCAGTCTGGGGTCATCTAACAAAAGAAAGATTACACAAAAGTTAGAATATATGTAGTTTTAGAAAATCCAAAAAGATCCATGACAATCAGGAAACTTGTGGTCAAGGAATCAGTAGTCGGAGTTTGGAAGTCAAAAGGTGCATTCAAGTGTTCAGATTATGGAGTGGATCTCAATGGTTCCCAAGAACATGAGATCATTGAGAGACGCTACTCTCACTCCACTCCTGGTTTGGACATAAAACTGCATCTGAAAAACTGATCATGTGAATACGCACTGAAAGGTAATCAATTTTGTTTCTGTAAGGAAAGTTGCATTAATAAACTCACAGGCCTCCTTAGATGGAGGGGCATAATATTGGCCATCCCACAAACACCCATTATTGTATGGACCATAAAATATAAAACAGTAACTTACCTCTACATCGCTCCCACATTCCTGAAGGCCATTTTCAAACATGACATCATTAGGTTGTACGGCAGTAGGTTGGCAGGATCCCAGGCCATGTGTGAGGGCTTCACCACTTTCCCATTCCCATAGAAGTCCCTGACTACAGTCACCCACCATCCTGTCCTCCGCACCTGCACACTGATGGGGGATGGATGAGAGTGGAAGCTGCCGGGGACTGATGGGCTCCTCCAATATACCTCGGAGCCCAACCAGACCAGGTGCACACCCCTTGAAGGCAACCAACCAGACACTGGGGCTGAGCCCAATGGGTTTTCCTCTAGAGGAGCCCAGTCCTATATGGCGCGGTGTCCCACCGGCTGATGACTCCCACCAACAGTCTGACTGACGCCGCTGTCTAGCCCAAGGACACGAGCCAAAGCCACCATAGAGAAGAACCATATACACAACCACCTGACCCGAGATCTCCATCCTGCCTCAGACACAAGTCATAAAGGAGGTGGTGGCGCGGGCCTATTGGATCCCACACCCATCACATGGACATCACATTGACATCTCTCCATATCCTCATTATACCATCCTAGAACCATCATATAGCACTCTTTAAACGTCAATCTCAGCTGATGAGGATATGGCAATGAAGTGGATGGAACTCAGGCCACTTTGGCCGGCACCACACAGGCGCTTTGTCGCGCTTGCAAACGCAAATGGACCAGACAAGTCGCGCGCCACCGAGCGGCCTCGGCCCACGGAAGCATCGGCGTTCTATGGAAGCCGCCCTGTGTGGCGCCGGCCTAGTCGGGCCGTTCACATGTTGCGCTTTGGGTTGCGTTTCATTGCGTTTGAAAACACATTAATGCAATCGTGATGAGGAGGTGATTTGCCTAATACATTACCGTGTTCGTTTGTTAATGCAATGTTAATGCATGTTTACGCGTTGTTAAACGGAAATGTAACAGTGATGTAATTTGGCAAATCACCTCTCCTCAGCTGTTGTATATGGGCGTTTCAATGTCACTGAAAAACGCGAGGTAAAAACACAACATTGTGAACGCGCCCTCCAGGTGTGATGCCAAATTATGGCGTTTTAAACCCATTTTTGGTCCATTTTTAAGCATCTTAAAAAAACACATCCTTTTTTAAAAAGCATTGCGTTTTTGACAGGTTTTACCATATCGTCTTAATTTAAATGGTAAAAACTGATGCTTTTTTTTAACTGACTGACTCAAAACGTGGTTACAAATGCCATGTGTGGCATCACCCATGCATTGCGTTTTTACATCAGCTGTTGTAATGCGTTTCAAAATGCAATGTAAACGCAACCAAAACGCAAAGGCCTCTGGTCTGCCCGAACGCACATGCGTTTCCAGAGAAACGCATGCAATCGGCTTAACAAATCGCATGCGTTTCCCTGGAAACGCATGTGCGTTCATACCGAGGCCTCCCCCTGTGCGCTAGCGTCGCCGTTATGAAACGGACGCCTAGCGGTACTTGTGACCGCGGAGACAAAAAGTGTGAATGTGGTCTCAGGCTGAGTTCACACGTGGCACGTTGTATATTTAAACGCATCCAAAACAAAAGTAGGAGGGGCTTTGGCCAAACGCAGAACCCCCTTTCCACTTGCATTTTGGATGCGTTTAAAAATTGCAATGAAAACGCCGGATGTGGGAAAGCGCCCTTATATGTTTTACGCCTTCAAAGGGGGAAGTACACACATGTGGTTTTTGGCACGTTTTGTTTGGGGCCGTTTTTGGGCGTTTTTTACTTAGTGCGTTTTCAGATCGTTAAAAAAGCATGCGTTAAAAAAAAACGCATCCGTTTTTTAAAACGCATGCGTTTTTGTCCTTTTTCCGAAATTGCCGCAATGAAAAACGACAAAAACGCATGCGTTTTCAAAAAACGCATGCGTTTTTTAAAAAAACGATGCGTTTTTGTAATGTCATGCGTTTTAACGATCTAAAACGCACTATAAGTGAAAACGGCCACAAAAACGCCCAAAAACGGCCCAAAACGGCCCAAAACGCCATGTGTGTCTTCACCCAAAGGCTTCAGCCTTGATCGCTCACGGCTGAGTACATTGGTCGATATTACATACCAGGGAAATACCAGTCGCGATTCAGTGGCGCGTTCTCAAGCGATGATCGGTCTGCCGGGATTCACTAAGGTCACTTCGCCACAGATATCACAGGTGTCGCTCGCAAGAGCGTGAGTCCGCCGGAGTTACACGCTCTGCTTCCCGGTGCATGTGAGTGCTATTTTTGAGACACAATTTATGTTTTTTTTAATGTTGCAATTTTCAAAAAACTCATACGTTTATTAAACACATGCGTTCTTTTAACGGACTGCTTAAAAAACGGCCAAAAAACACAACGTGTGCCTTTGGAAGGCGTCAAAAACGCATCAAAAACTTGACGCAATGCATCGTGCGAATGCGCCCTCAGTTATGAACGCGATGTTAGCGGAAAGTGTGAACGCACTCTCACACTTTGCTTTGTTGATGCATTTTGAAACACAATCCAAAGGCTGCATTCACAGGTTCCGTTAACGCATGTGTTTTTAAGGAGGAGATTTTTTTCCTAATAACATTTCTGTCAACATTGTCTTTACAAAACAAATGTGTTAACGCGTTGTCAACGCATGGATTTGTTAACACAATGTAAACACATGCATTCACATTGCGTTAATGCATTAGTTTTGTGTTGACAATGTCATTAGGAAAATCTCCTCTTCTCGGCTGTTGCGATGCATTTGAAAACACACGCGTTAACGCAAACAAACGCGCTTTCCCATATGCCGTTTTCGTCCAAGATGCAAGTGGGAGGGAGTTTGGCCAAAACGCATATCCGTCAAACCCCCGGGGTCTATAGAAACGGATGCGATCGGTTTTGCATTGTTGAAATACAAGACAGCGCCTGAGGCGTCTGCACACGTTACGCCTTGATTATTTTTTAAAGCTCAATGTAGACGTAAGCGCTTATGTCACGTATCTCCTGCGATTTCAAACGCATTGAAAATGCATACGTTTTTGTTAAAACGCAATGGAAAAAATGCAACAAAAACGTCACGTGTGTCACCTTGAAATACGCATCAGTTTTGCATATTGGCTTTTTTTCAATGGGTTTTTGGATAAAGTGTTTTCTTCCCTGCGTTTTTTTTCCTGTGTTGTTTGAGATGCGTTTGGGGTCCGCGTTTTGAAACACTTGTGATTACCTGCACAATCAGCAGGGAGAAGATCAGCGCGTTTTTTACAAATTCCAAGAGACGCCGCTGCCTGCAATTACCGCACATTAAGCACGGTGTTTTTAAAAACGCAAGCAAACATTTAAAAAGCGCATGCATAAAACCGCGTGCTTTTTTAACGTGTTTGAAATCGCAGCAGAAACGCAACAAAAACACCACACGTGTGTCACCGGCCTCAAGCTTTTGGAATGCGTTAAAAATGCAGCGCATCGTGTGAACGCGGCCACATATGGGTCAGTATTCTGACAGCCCGGTGACACATGTGGTGTTTTTGTTGCGTTTCTGCTGCGTTTTTCAAATTGCAGGCAACTGCGTCTCTGGGAATTTATAAAATTATAAAAACGCAGTCATCTTCTTTTCGCTGCTATTTGTGCGTGTAATCGCATGCGGGCCACAAATGCAAGCGCTTTGAAAAAGCAAAGTGAAGACGAACCTCAAAAAACGCAGTGAAAAAACGCTAAGTTAAAACGCCGTAACCAAAAACCCTTTGAAAAAGCCAATATGCAAATATGATGCGTTTTTGAAGGATACGGATGTGTCACCGGCCTAATTAGAAAGGGGCCACAGTATGGCAGGTTGGGTCACATTGCAGGGGCCACAGGTGTTATATGTTGGGCTACATTATTAGGTGGGTGGCACAATGAGGGGCTAGTAATGTACAGTATGGGGCACATGTATTGTGGTGGGGCACTAAGTGTGTGAACGTGGCCTCAGGACTTTATAACAAGTAACCCCCAAAACCATCCCCCTTCAAGTAAAATAGCAACAAACACCACGTCTAAAGTTTTAATATGACGACAGGGAGTCACACAAAGCTTTAAAAAAAATAATAATAATATATTGGGGGTAATTTAGAAAATCTAGTTGCCCATGGAAACCAATCAGGATTAATTTTATAAACATCTGTGGGAAAATGAAAGCTGAGCTCTGATTGGTTGTCATGGGCAACTAGAACAGTTCTGCTCTTAGAGACTTATGATCAATCTCCCCCATTTACTCTAAACTCCTTCTCATAGAGCAGCAACTAATAAACTTTAATGCCCCTGAATGTCAGTCTACCTGAAGGTCAGGTAGGTACAAACCCATTTACATGACGCCAGCTGTGATTTAAAAAAAAAAAAAAAACAATATTAATGGAAAGGCAGGAAGATTTCCCGAATAGAGTATGAGTGGCGCCCCCAGCCCACTTTTATGCCCTAAACCCCTCTCCAGGCGTGACCCCCACTAAACCAAGGCCACTGTCACGTAGCGCCACATCCTCCTGCAGAACCGCCCACCCACTATCCTTTCCTTTAGCCTTATTGTTTTAGTGATGGAAGATCCGAGGTTTGAAACTGGTGGGAACTTACGGCTAGTTCCAGGTGAGTGCGTTGCTTCTCCATGAGACACCTATGGGAGGTGCTGTAAGTACCCAAGCACAACTACTCCAAGATCGACTCCATCAACTAAAGGGGTGCGCCAAGTTCTATTGTGAGTCCCTATCCACAAAAATCTAGAGGTCCAACTTCTGAGACCCCAATCACAAGAATCTTAAGTCCTGCAACCAAATTCACTGTTGGGAATGCTGATTGAATTAAAATAAATATATAGTAAAACTAAAGTTCAGTCAAAGACTACACAAAGGTCTGCCATATAAGCAGAGGTGGTCAGAATGACCCATCCTGGTGAGATGAGATAACTGGATGAAAAAAGACTCCATGTTGGCTTGATGGCATTACTGCTCACGTTACCATGTCTACACAAACCACAAACAGAAGACACTATTGAGTGTCTGGGAGATTGGGACCTCAGGATCGACCCATTACCTAAACCTCTCTTTACAGCAGAACTAGTACTAAGGGGAAAGGTCCTTACCATTTCAATAAGTAGCTTTCTCCCAATTCATACACAATCAGCCAAATGTGTACTTAAAGGGGGGAGTTCATGAGTAGATGACTAATGAACATGTTAGTCTTAAAAGATCTGGGCCATTAGTAAGGAGAGGACTTACCTTGGGTAGAAGCACTGAATGGGAACCATCGCAGAGTTGGACCTGATGATGGCAACATTGCTGGAGGAAGTGGGGGTGTAACGGAGGACGGCATTATACCTCAACCAGTCTGGAGTCATCTGGAAGGGATCACAAGATCAGACAACTGGATCATACGTGAGTTATGTGGGGTTGATGTTCAGATTCAGGAGAGAGAAGGTTGTGAAGATTAGAGATACGCTGGGCATTAGATAATATATGACCTGGCTCATGCCCCAACCACCTACATGAAGCCAAGCGGCAGGACCAAATATTACACCGTCACATAATGTGCAACAAAAGCCAGTGTCAAGTTCACTTACCTCGATAGTGTTCCCACAGTCTTGAAGTCCATTATCAAAAACCACCACAAAATCTGTAGTCATAGATCCAAAGCTACAGGACCCCAGGCTCAGGTGTCCCAAAAGGGCTATCCTTAGTCCATTCATCCACTACCCCCCGTTGCACCTTAGAGGTAGAACGTGGGGGTAGGTCCCCTTTAAGTTGCCCGGACTGCAGGTGGATTTGGTCTATTTGGTGAACTCTGTCCTGGAGCGATGGTCTGAGTGTCCACAGAAATGTCCTCCGAGTGCCACCTCAGCAACCCGTGCCATAGGTTTCGCCCACTGATCTATAGAATAGCAAAGTCTCCAATGCAAGGATGGAAGAGCCTGCGGACTATGTATAGAAGACACAGGTCTACACAAACATCACGAGAAAAATGAGCGGTCTTAGAATGTGTCCCAGTAACTTACCTCACACGCTCCCACATTCCTGAAGGCCATTTTCAAACACCACATCATTAGGTTGTACGGCAGTAGTGCAGGATCCAGCTCAGGTGTGAGGGCTTCACCAGCTTTCCATTACCATGAAGTCCCTGACTACGTCACCACCATCTGTCTCCACACTGCACAACTGATGGGGGAGGGGATGAGGGTGGAAGCTGCCGGGACTGATGACTCCTCCAATATACCGGGAGCCCAACCAGACACAGGTGAAGCACCCCTTGTAGGCCCAAAACCAGACACTGGCTGTCGAGCCCAAGGTTTCCTAGAACCTTGTAGATGAGCCAGTCTGGGGTCATCTAACAAAAGAAAGATTACGCAAGAGTTAGAATATATGTAGTATTAGAAAATCCAAAAAGATCCATGACAATCAGGAAACTTGTGGTCAAGGAATCAGCAGTCGGAGTTTGGAAGACAAAAGGTGCATTCAAAGTGTTCAGATTATGGAGTGAAACCCAATGGTTCCCAAGAACATGAGATCATTGAGAGACGCTACTCTTGCTCCACTCCTGGTTTGGACATCAAAAACTGCATCTGAAAAACTGATCATGTGAATACGCACTTAAAAGGTAAGCAATTTTGTTTCTGTAAGTAAAGTTGCATTAATAAACTCACAGGCCTCAGATGGAGGGGCATAATATTGGCCATCCCACACACACCCATTATTGTATGGACCATAAAATATAAAACAGTATCTTACCTCTACATCGCTCCCACATTCCTGAAGGCCATTTTGAAACATGGTTCATCTCTGATCTATATCACTTGTTCCCTGAGAGCAGGTAAGTACAACATGGTGTATGTTCTGGTTATTACTACATAACTGTAAGTAATGTGTTTTGGATGATCATGTCATCTAATGAATCTCTTCTACTTGGTCTCCTATTGAAGGCAAGTGGGACCTACCAGTGCTGTGCCACGCCGGAGGCCAGAGAATGACCTGGGGCTCGTCATGGTAGAAAAGAGCATTCGGGAATGCTGTGGTCACAAGTCTCCTACAGCTTCTAAATGTATAGTAAGACATAGTAGTAAATATGACTTTATTATCTACTTGAATCGTTTCGTCCACCAGGATCCCATGTAGAGAAGCATGGCCGGGCCACACTGGGTCCTCTTCTGATGACCGGAGCCAGGTCCAACCAGATCTCCGGAGCAGGAACCTCCCAAGCTTCCAGGATGAGGGCAGGACGGGAACCTCTACAGCTGTGGGTGCTGGTGGCCATCGGCTCCGTCTCTGTCAGTGCTCCATCAACGTGAGGCAAGGTCACACCAATACCGTTTTCTGATTGGTGCCTCTGCTAGGGCGTGTAGTGGAGAGACACTACAGTTTTGAGAACGAACTCTCTTTCTAGAACTGTTTAGTGAAGAGCCTCCCTCCTCCACATGTACAGACAACTAAGCCATCTCCCCATATTGAAGGATCAGACTGCCAAAACAAATGGTTACTCAAAAAGTTTTTTATTTCATGCAAACAGATTCTTTACGTGAAGACTTTCGCAGAAGAACAATTGTCCAAATCCAGCAGTAAGTGATTAAGACAGTAACCACCGATCACTGCCGAGACAGAGCCGAGTTGGCCACCAGCACCCACACTCTATAGGTTTCGTTCCCTGTCCCGCCTATCCTGGTAAGCTTGAGATGTGCTGGCCTGGTGAGTTGTCTTGGTTGTACACCTGCCATGCTCCCAGCTGTTGGTCCCCCTAGTAGCACGGAACTCTTTCTCACGTGCTCTCTTGCGTTTTCTCTGCTCCATCGTCCCGGCTTTCTCTGTTTATAGAGATCCTCAGGAGGGAAGAAAACATCCCAATTTAGAATACAAGCGCTACATCCATACTTGAACCATTACAATGTCAATAATATACCAGCCTATAAGAGGCCCATATACTACCAGCATCCTCTTCCCTCCCCAACCTCTTGGTCTATTACGACGAGTTGGTTCCCCCTAGAGACGTATCATCTGTCACATCCACCGCTTTTCGGCAGTAGCTCAGTCCTTTCCCGACTGTCGCGCAACACTACCTGGCAGTATCCTCTACTGCGACCTTCAAACTAGGAGACCAACCTATGAAGAGAATTGGAGGTCAATTCCAGCCTTCTAGGACACCATTTAGAGGTTTTTATTGAAGCCTCATGAGTGGTCGACTCATCACTTGGGCCTTACCTGCTAGAGCCTTGTTGTAGGACGCAGGCCTTGTTCTTATTGGATCTGGGGTCTGGTTGAATGGGCAGCCGCTCTCAGGGAACAAGTGATGAAAATCTTATAGAATATTATTCAATAGTAGTCACTTTAATTTTCCCCCCACCCCCCCCCAAAGTGATTACTAGTTGCATCAAAGACATTCTATTGTAAGTTTTACTTCTAGGACCCAATGTCAATCATTCATGAGATCCATATCAAATCTGAGTGTTGACAGGTCAGGGATTTAACAAACCCCCCCCCCACCCAATATAACAGATGGAAAACGAGCCCTCACCAAGGAGAACTCGCACTGTCCTTGAAACCCGGAGGCACTCAAAAAAGTCCCCTATCCATGAAGCGGAGAATTTGCTTCTAGATCCTTGGTAGAAACATAGATGAGAGGAATCTTCTTCCATCCCATCCATCAGACACCTCGTGGGAGGATGAATATTCTGTAGGTTGGACTACATGAGCTACTACGGATTGATGGTAGAATCTCACCTTTGTTGGAGATGATCACTCTAGCGGGAGTGGAGGTGGTCACATCTTCATTAGTGGTGGCCACACAACTATCCACAACAGCTCATGGGCTTCATGGTTCTTAGTGTCCAGGAGGGCTCATATAGAACAGGTCACCGAGCTGGAAAGACCAAAGTCCCTGGGCCGCACTCCATCATCTAAGGAGATATTGGAGTATTAGTATTCACCTAGAGACGAGCACCATTTACCCAGTCAAGAAGGTCTTCTTACCATTCATGAGACGCAAGGAGAGGTCACCGCTCTTCTGAGGTCACGGTGGTGCTGTAGGGACTCCATGTGGCTTGATGCATTACTGCTCACATTACCATGTCTACACACAATAAAAAACTTAACGCACAGGCTATAACCTGCCAACATCAAAAAACCCAGAAGACACTATTATTTCTGGGAGATGATTGGGCACCTCAGTATGACTCTACTAAACCTTTTACAGCAGAACTAGTACCAGGGGAAATCCTTACCATTCAATGAGTGGCTTTCTCCCAATTCATACACAATCAGCCAAACGTGGTAGAGGGTGTGTTCATGAGTGGATGGCCTAATGCAATGTTGAGTCTTAAATATTGGGCCATTAGTATGGAGAAGACTTACCTTGGGTAGAAGCCACTGAAGGAACCATCGCAGAGTTGGACCTGATGATGGCAACATTGCGGAGGAAGGGGGTTACGGAGGACGGCATTATACCTCAACCAGTCTGGAGTCATCTGGAAGGGATCACAAGATCAGAGAACTCTGGATCATACGTGAGTTATGTGGGGTTGAGTTCGGATTCAGGAGAGAGAAGGTTGTGAAAGATTAGAGATACGCTGGGCATTAGATTAATGACATGGCTCTGCCCCAACCAACCTACATGAAGCCAAGCGGCAGGACCAAATATTACACGTCACATAATGTGAACGAAGCCAGTGTCAAGTTCACGTCACCTCAATAGTGTTCCCACAGTCTTGAGTCCATTATCAAAAACCACCACGAATCTGTAGTCATAGATCCAAGCACAGGACCCAGGCTCAGGTTGAGGGCTTCACCAGCTTTCCATTACCATAGAAGTCCTGACTACAGTCCACCACCATCCTTCCTCCGCACACTGCCACACTGATGGGGAGATGAGGTGGAAGCTGCCGGGACTGATGGGCTCCTCCAATATACCTGGAGCCCCAACCAGACACAGGTGAAGCACCCCTTGAAGGCCCAAAACCAGACACTGGCTGAGCCCAAGGGTTTCCTCTAGAGGAGCCCATCTAGATGCAGGTTGTCCCCATCCAGGCTGATGACTCCTCCACCAAGCATCTGACTGACGCCGCTGTCTAGCCAAGACACTGCCAAAGCCCGATCCATAGAGAAGAACCAGTACCAACCACCTGCCCCAAGCTCCATCCTGCCTGCAGGACACAAGTCATACAAGGAGGTGGGTGGAGGAGCGAGCTTTATAATACCCCACCCATCACATGGACATCACTCCACCTGCACCTCATTATACCTCCCCCTCATTATACCTCATACCTCATTATACCTCAGCTGGACCTCCCCACCACAGCTGATGGGATTATGGCAATAAGGGCGGTTTCCCACATTCCGTTTTTGTTGCGCTTTTAAATTCTCAAACGCAAGTGGAGGGGTTTGGCCAAACACATACGCTAGCGTCGCGTTTATAACGTAATGCTAACGCACAGGGGCGGGGTCTCGGCCCGATTGCATATGCGTTTCCAAATGCGTATATATACATATGCGTTGCGTATTGTATTTCGTTGCGCATTACAATAGCTGCGATGAGATGATTAGCCTAATGACATTACTGTTAACATTTGTGTTTACAAAACACGATGTACATGCAATGTTAATACTGCATAACCATGCCTTTATGTTTACGTTTGTTAACACATTGTTAGCACTCTGTAAAACACAAATGTTAATAGTAAGGGCAATATCACCCCTCCTCAGCTGTTGTAAGTGTTTTTCAAAACGCAATGAAAGTGCAACCAAAACGCAACATGTGAACGTGCCCCAACATTTGCTATTAACTGTAGAACGTAACGCTTGCATTAACTAATTTGTTAACTTTATGTTAACATTCCATTACCCATTTTTGTAAACCAAATGTTAACAGCTGCTTAATAGTAAGGCCGCGCGGTCACACGTACCGCTAGACGTCCGTTCATAACGCGCCCTAGCGCCAGGGGGAGGTCCTCGGCCCCAACGCACATGCGTTTCCAGAGAAAGCATGCGATCGGCTTCACAATCGCATGCGTTTCCCTGGAAACACATGTGCGTTCGGGCCGAGGACCTCCCCCTGTGCGCTAGCGTCACGTTATGAACGGACGTCTAGCGGTACGTGTGACCGCGGCCTAAATCTCTATTCAGCTGTTGCGATGTGTTTTGAAAGGTATGTGTTAAACGCCATGTGGGACCGCACCCTTAGGCGCGTTCACACGTTGCGTTTTGGTTGTGTTTTCATTGCGTTTGAAACGCTATACAACAGCTGATGTGAGGTATTTGCCTAATTACATTACCGTTCGTTTGTAAATGCAATGTAACGCATCGTTAACGCGCTGTTAATGCATGCGTTAACACGCATTTACGATGCTTTTGTAAACGGACATGTTACAGTGATGTAATTAGGCAAATCTCCTCTCTCATCGGTTGTATATGCGTTTCAAACGCATGAAAACAACCAAAACGCAACGTGTGAACGCGCCTTAGGGTGAAGACACACATGGCGTTTTTAGGCCGTTTTTTGGGCCGTTTTAAGTTAGTGCGTTTTCAGATCGTTAAAAACGAATGCGTTAAAAAACGCATCCGGTTTTTAAAAAAGCATCCGTTTTTTGAAAGCGCATGCGTTTTTGTCCGTTTTTCAAAAATTGTGCAATAAAAACCAGACAAACACGGATGCGTTTTTTAACGCATGCATTTTTAACGATCTGAAAACGGACTAACTAAAAACGGCCTAAAAACGCCATGTGTGTCTTCACCCTCAAAACGCCACGTGTGTCTTAACCCTTAGGCCGGCGCCACACGTGGCGCTTTGTCTCGCTTTCAAAGCAGACAAAGTCGCGTCCACCGGGCGGGCTTCAGCCCGATCGCATCGGCGTTTCCTATGGAAACGCCTGCATCGGGAACGAGCCGCAGGTGTTTTGCTATTTCGCAAGCGCAGACAAAGCACCACGTGTGGCGCGGCCTAAGGCGATTCACACGTTCCGCTAGCTACGCGTTCATAACGCCATGTAAGACCGCACCCTAAGGTGCGTTCTTAGATGGCTAGCGCACGGGAGACGGGGCCTTGCCCATCGCATATGTCTCCCAGGAAACACACATGCATTGATAACCTGGTCGCATGGGTTCTCTGGAAACACATGTGCGTTCGGGCCGAGGACCTCCCCGTGCGCTAGCGTAGCGTTAGACGGACGCCTAGCAGTACGTTGACTGCGGCCATATGCGATCGGGCCCGAGACCCCACCTGTGCGCTAGCGTCGCGTTAGAACGCGTCGCTAGCTGAACGATTAATTGCCCTTAGGCCAGTGCCACAGGTGTTTTTTTTGTTGCAGCATGCTCCCAGTGTGGTAAAATACGTCATTGTGAGATACCAGCTTTACACACACGTGTTCTGCCATATTGGTTGCTATGGGTAACGAGGCCTACTTGTGTGTAACAGGCCTCTGGTCAAATACGGCTCCTGTGAGGGGTTTGTATGTGCCTATAACTTTGTCATCATATATGAGAGTCTCTCCAGTCTTGCGCTGCTGTGCAGACCTTATGCGCGGCCATATTACATTCACAGAGTCCAGCTATCACAGCAGGTAGTGACGCTGGGGATCACGTATATCACCGCCAGCAGGAAGTTTTTTCTGCCGCCATGATGTAACCTCTGCCAACCATTTGGGAATATGTCTGATGCTATCAGGACACGTTGTTCAGCTACACCCCCTTCAAGTGATTTTATTATTATTATTTTCATTAATGGCGCGTGTCTCTATTAGAAAACAAAATGGCGCCAATTCTTCCATCAATTACTGTGAACCCATGAGATCTTATAGAAAATCTGTCAATCCCACTACCGATAAAAATGGGTCCACGCTAGCGCAATTTATTCTATCACACATAAACATGACAAAGGGCGTGGTTAATGAGGCATGCACCAATTATATATATACACCCCCCTTCAGGGTGAATGTTATTATTGATATTATTTTTTCGAAAAAAAAAAAAAAAACTTACTGTAAATCTCAAAATAATTTATCGTGTCCCGTGCAGCGAGGACTGTTCCCTTAGCGGACATCACGACATTACCTGAAGGGCCCAAGGCAGAAGATATGACGGACATTAATAAATGGGGGGGGGTGCATAGGACACATGGGCAATATATGTGACCCACAGTAAGTCTTCAGCCGCCACAGGGAGGGTTAGGGGCTGTTTAGTATGTGAGGTATTGGCGTGGGGGGTAATATTGAGGCGCTTCACACGTTGCGTTTTGACCTGCTGTTTTCTTTGTTGCGTTTAGAACGCATATACAAACACTGAGAGAGGTGATTTGCCTAATTACATCACTGTTATCGTTTCCGTTTACAAAACGCATCGTAAACGCAATGTTAATGCATGCGTTACAAAGTGTTACCGCATGGTGTTTTGTTAACGTATCAGCGTTAACAGTGCGTTTACAAATGTAAACGGTAATGTAATTAGAAAATTATCTCAAATCAGCTGTTGTCATATGCGTTTCAAAACGCAATGAAAGCGCAAACCAAAACGCAACGTGTGAACGCGCCCTGAGGGGTATGGAATGAGGGGCTTCATTTGGAAGGGAAGATATTCCACCACACAATTCTCTCCATCTCTCCTTCCCTTTGTGAATGTTGCAGCGCTACCATCAGCAGGGACCTCCATAGACAGGAACTTGGGCTCATCCTCAATCCTTGCTTAGGATCTTGGAGCCATTTTGACCACTTACACAGATATCTAGATGTTCCAGGATGTGGCTTCTCTTAGGCCACATTCCCAAGCCACGACTGTGTTTGCGTATGAACTGCCAAGGCTCCTCCTGCCGTCACCTGTTGATTTTACTAGCGCAACGTTACGTCAACAGTTTATGGCGGAGGAACCTTTGCATTGCAAGAACTTGAGGACCAAACGCACACACATCACCAGTTGGTACTTAGGATTTCCTGTAGGTAGACTTTGTGGCCTAGGATAAAGTTGACTGGTTGCTATGAGCAACAAGGGAGAACTTGCGGACATAGTATGGCTCCAATCAGGGGGCACATGGAAGGTACTATTACATCAGTTGACCATCATCCACCATCTCTGACCAAGATTGACAGTAGAAAGGGTCGAGAATCAGAGAGTGACCGTGGCTTCATACATATCATCCGTGAATATCATGGAGTGACTTGAGCCCTGAGGATCCTCGTGACATGTAGGCCACTACCAGGCCAGCCCAACTACAGCACCTGATGTAAACCTTTAGTCTGTCCCATACATTGCAAGCAAGGAGACCCATCAAAAAGTCAATTTATCAAGAATTGTTTATTTCTACAGATTCTTCATGGAAATCTATTCAAGAGACATTTCTCAACTATAGCAAGAGCAACAGTCCCAAACCCCTGCAGAGACGGAGCCGATGGCCACCAGCACCCACAGCTGTAGAGGTTCCCGTCCTGCGCTCATCCTGGAAGCTTGGGAGGTTCCTGCTCCGGAGATCTGGTTGGACTTGGCTCCAGTCACTAGAAGAGGACCCAGTGTGGCCCGGCCATGCTTCTCTACATGGGATCCTGGTGGACGAAACGATTCAAGTAGATAATAAAGTCATATTTACTACTGTGTCTTACTATACATTTAGAAGCTGTAGGAGACTTGTGACCACAGCACTCACCAGCATTTCCCAAATGCTCTTTTCTACCATGTGACGAGCCCCAGGTCATTCTCTGGCCTCCGGCAGTGGCACAGCACTGGTAGGTCCCACTTGGGCCTTCAATAGGAGACCAAGTAGAAGAGATTCATTAGACGACCATGATCATCCAAAACATAACTTACAGTTATGTAGTAATAACAGAACATACACCATGTTGTACATTACCTGCTCTCAGGGAACAAGAGATATAGATCAGAGATGAACCATTTACTAATTATATAGACACTGTCCTAGGATGCTACTTTGAGTACAGGCGTTTTTCTCCAATTTAATGGTTACCTCTATGTGACATTTGGCAATCCATTCATGCAATAGCTTCTGCACCCCTTTGTGACTGTCCTTATATCCAAAGAGGCTGCACTGTCAGTTAGCGTAAAGTCATCAACCAGGAAGAGAAGAACATTGGGTTGAGGATTTGGAGAAACATCCCGTCCTTCACCCATAGAAGACATTAGTTGTTATCTTACAGGAGACTTTACCTACGGGATTGATGGCAACATTTCATAGCGAGGAGTGGAGGCCACATCTTCATTAGTGGTGGCCACACAACTATCCACAAACAGCATCATGGGCTCATGGTTCTTAGTGTCCACAGAGGCTTCAATGTAGAACATGTCACCGAGCTAGAGGACCGGAGATACCTTGGGGGCACTCCAGTCCGCTAGAGGAAAAACTGGAGTTTTAGACCAAAAGACTGCACACCGGCATCATACTGAAGGGCTCCTTACCAGTCATGAGACACAAGGAGAAGGTCAGGCGCTTTTCTAGAGTCACGGTGGTGCTATAGGGATGTTGGCTTGAAGGCATTACTGATCACCTTACCGTGTCTAACAAAACCAAAATACACACGATTATATATCAACTAGTCTCCTTTCCATGAATATTTGTGGTCGGCTAGACCGATACCGGCACAGACTCGCTTCCATCTGCACCACATCTCGAAAGCTTACAATCTATTCGATTATTAGATTTATAATAAATTTTTTTTACATTACACTTTGTTCTCTAACTTGGCCAAACAACGACAGAAGTGACTACAGCAATCACAGGAGGTGTGCGTGTCACTCGGCAACATTCAGATAATCGCACCCTGTGCCCTAAATGGCTATATTCCCCCACAACACATGGGCTCCCATATATTTGTAGATGGGTATCCCTCAACACACAACACCGACCACCTGCACACCACATATATTCATATATACCCCCACACCACAAACTGACCCACACGTACCCCCATATATCTAATACTTCACACAAAAACTGAACCACACTGCTGCCCCCCAAAATATATCATATATACCCCTCAACCACAAAACTGACCCACAATGTGCCCCTACATATTCATATATACTTTACCCTCAACAACAACTGACCACACGTGCCCCCACATATATCAGATACCCCCTCACACCAAATGACCCACACTGCTGCCCCCACCATAGATCAATAGACACTCAACTAAACCTGACCACCACTGCGGCCCTACATATATAATATTATATACCCTCACACAACAAACTGAACACACTGCACACTGTGCCCAACATTATATATTATACCCCTCACACCCATATGACCACACTGTGCCCCCCACCTATATCATATATACCCATCACAACCAACTACTGACACAATGTGCCAACACATATAGCATAAATACCCCTCACACCACTACTGACCACACTGTGCCCCCAACATATATCATATAACCTCACACCATTACTGACCACACTGTGCCCCCACAATCATCCACATATACATACCCTCACCCACTACATGACCCACCTGTGCCCCCACTATATTCTATATTACCCTCCACACACTAAGATGGTAACCAACAATGGCACCCAATATACATTATAGCCTCAACACACTGACCACGTGCCAACATAAAGAGTATAGTATCCTACAAACCACATGACGCACCACTGAATGAGCCCCCACATATAGAAAATGACACTCCACACGCACTCACGACCCACACTGGGCCCCAACATCATATCTAATACCCTCACCACCACTATGACCAATGCGGCCCCCAAGATATCATATATACCCCTTCACACCACTAATGACCACACTGTAGCCCCCACATATATCATATATAACCACTCACACAAAATGACACACACGTGTAGACCACACGCCATACATCATCACTATACCCACCCTCACGACAACACCTGACCACAGCATGGGAACCCCAAAGGAACATACTCAGATATATTACCACCTACAAACCAATGACGTGCCCAGAAGCGTATGCCCAATAGTACATATCACACTCACAACGAATCGACCACTTGCCCGCAACATATACTCATTCAAATATACGCTCCAACACCATACGTGACCACACGTGCCACAATACAAATACCCCATCACCATAGACACACTTTGCCCACATATATCATGATCACCACTCAACCACTACTGACACACTGTACCCCACATATATCATATATACCCCTCACACACAACTGCCGTTTGCATATAATATTTAATATACTGTTGCCCAACAGTATATTTAACCACCCTCTGCATATGAAATTAAAAACCAATACTGTGGATGAAAACAGAAATATATAGACGCACTTACCTCTAGGGATCTGCTTGCTTCCCTTCACAAAACCTTTGGTCACTTTGTCCACTCCCATTTATAACGGTACCAGAGCCCATTATACGCTGTGAGCTGGGGTGTGATGGAGGGGACACCCTGATAATGGGTAAAAAACTTCTTCTGCATTGCCCAACATGGCCACCAGGGGGTGACACCGCTAAGCATAGATCTGTCAGTGATTTACTATGTCCTTCACTAATGAACTAGTTTGGTCACAGAATCCATAAAAGTGTCCAGACAACTTCATGGTGCTCCACTTTAAACCCTAGAGGATGGGCTATTCGGGGCTTTAATGAACTTGGTATTTATTTATTTCTTCTTCCTAGAGCCGCAACTTTTTAACACTTTAAATTTGTTCGATTTTTCAGGGATGTTATGTTTCTAGTAGATGGCATACTAGTGTTGCCCATGAGGTGAAGTACATTACCTGCCCAAGATGCTCTAAACCAGGAGGCAGCAGTGTGAGGTCAGTGGACATGCCGGCGCCAGACCCGGACTTAGACGGGCAAGTAGGCCGGGGCCCCAGAGGTTCAAGAGGGCCAAACCCAAGCACACACTGGTCAGCTAAGCATACTCATTACATCGGCATGCTTGTGGCGATGTATTGAGAGAAGCGACTCACTCACCTTGCCGGCGGGCTGACGGGGGGGGCAGGCACCGCAAGCAGGCATCCACAGATATTATTGCATCGTCGTTTCTGGAGCAGAGCGTCTTTCAGTGTGCAGGACGCTGACGTGTGTGGCAAGAGAGAGCGGTGAGCCCCAGAAGAGATGAAGAGAAATCGCATGCAGCCCTTGAGGAAGTTAGCGTGTATTTTTTTTTCTGGCCCTAATAGTGCATTATAATTAATTAATGGAGGCTGGGAAGGTATATATTAATGAATGGAGCAGTGGGGGGGGGGGGTGGGGGTATATTAATGGTGGGCTGGGGGGGGGGTGATATTAATGAATGGAGCCGGGGGGGGGGGTCTATATTAATGAATGGAGCGGGGCTGGGGGGGTGGGGGGGGTATATATTAATAATGGAGCCGGGGTAAAACCTGAGTCGGGGTATATATTAATTAATGGAGGCCTAGGGGATATTGACTGCTGAGGGGTAATATTAAGATCTTCTTCTCATTCAGCAGTATATCGCCATCCGTGCTCTTCGATCTGCGTGACATTAGATTAACTATACTCTAATTCGAACCTCCATGCATATCCATCCAGGACTTCTCCGAGTGCACAATTATCTGGAAGATGCCATTCCCCGGAGCTCTCAGACTATACACCACACTCCAAAGTTCCAACGTGCTTTAACACCCATCTCTTTAGGACAAGCCATCACCATCGCTAATCTGCTGAAATGTCAACTCTCCTTTACTAATTTCATCTATCTCCCATTGGTAATGGCAAAACGCTGATATATACAAGTCCAGGCTTCTTGCGTCTTTTCACTATGGACCGTACAGTAAGATGGCGGCTGATGGTGGTCCAAGCAGCAACATCGTTGTTTGTAAATTATTATTAAAATTATTTTATATTGTTCCTATTAAAGAATGGCTGGAACATTATAAACCTCTTTGTGCACCCCTCATCCTCATAGTTTGTAGCTATGGCCCTCATATGTGTCTTTCCCCCCTCATCCTCATTAGACTGTAAGCTCTTGTGTCACCCTCATCCTCATAGACTGTAAGCTCTGTGTCACCAATTAATCCTTCAAGAGTAAGCTCTTGTGTCCCCCCTCATCATAATAGACTGTAAGTCTTGTGTCCCCCATAATCATCATAGACTGTAGCGCTTTGTGTCCCCCCTATCACTCATAGCTGTAAGCTCTTGTGTCCACCGCCATCCTCATGACGTAAGCTCTTGGGTCACCCCCTCATCCTATAGACTGTAGACTCTTGTGTCCACCCCCCCTTCCTCTAGACTGGAAGTCTTGTGTCACCCCCATCCTCAAGACTGTAAGCTCTTGTGTACCCACATCCTATAGACGTAAAGCTCTTGGTCACCCCCTCATCCTCATAGACTGTAAGCTCTTGGTGCCCTCATCAGACGTACCGTCACCCTCATCTCTAGTCTTGTAAGCTCTTGGGTACCCCTCCATACTCATGACTGTCAGTGTTGTGTCACCCCTCATCCTCTAGACTGTAAGTGTTGTGTCACCCCTCTCCTCATATTGACTGTAAGCTCTTGTGTCACCTCCTCATCCTCATAGCCTGTTAAGCTCTTGTGAGGAGGGACCTCACTCCTGTTGTTCCATACAAATGTTTGTGCTCGGTACATTACATTTGTATGTGTTCCTATGATTGTAAGCGCTACGGAATTTGATGGCGCTTATAAATAAAGATATTAGTATTATATTATTTACAGGGAGCCCGGGGGTATCTATAATGAATGGAGCCCGGGGGATGGGGATATATATTAATGAAATGGAGCCCGGGGGATATATATTAATGGAATGAGCCGGCGGGATATATATTAATGGAATGGAGCCCGGGGGATATATATTAATGAATGGAGCCCGGAGGGATATAATTATGAATGGAAGCGGGGGATATATAGTAATTAATGGAGCCCGGGGGATATATCTTAACTTTAATGGAGCCTGAGGGGGGTACATATTAATGAATGGAAGCCTGAGGGGGTACCTATTAATTAATGAGAGCCTGAGGGGGTACATATAATGAATGGAGCCGAGGGCAGGGTACATATTAATTAAGGAGCCTGGGGGGGGGGGGGGATAGATAATTAATGGGCTGGGGGGTATATATTAATTAATGGAGCCTGGGGGGGGGTTGGTATATATTAATAATGGGCGGGGGGGGGGGGGGGGGGGGGGGGGGTGTTGTATATTAAATTGATCTTAAGATATGCGTTTTTAAGCCACCACATTTCACGCAAGGGGCCCACTGAAACATGGACCGGCCCTGTCAGCTGGAGGTTGGTTAAAAACTCATACAGCCCAGAGGTTCTATAGTGACGTTCTGATGTACCAGTAACGGGGTTAAAGGGGAGCGATCTCTGCTTGCGTAGTGAGTGGATTCGTTCCATCTAGAGGAAGAGCTTCAATACTACTCAATGAGCGTCTCCGTCTGATGTATAGGACTCTCGCCTGCAATAATAGTGTGTCAGGCTTCACTGCAGTCTGGCATTTTATCGCAACTTGTCTCCTCAGTGGAAGATGTGGAGGGGCCCCCAGCGCTATCTGTAACTGCTGTAATACCCAGGAATGTGCGGACCCCACCCCCGCTGGTCGAGCAGGCGGAGGATGGACCCACCTCATGGGCGAGACCCCGGGACCAGGCAAGAGAGACGCCGCAGCAGGTCAGTGATTGGGACATTACATCGGACTGTGCACATCAGTGATGGTGTTGTTAATTGTTTGTAACCCTTGCCCCCCCTGTGTTGTGCTTCCTCTGCAGTGCCAGGGGATGTGAGGACCAGGGGCTATGGCTCTGTAGGAACATGCTGGTACTAGGGACCCACCAACACCGGCTTCTGTTACAGGGAAGAGGTCCCAGAGCTGGACGTTGGGGCTCGGGCAGGCGGTGGTGGGGGGTCTGGGATTGTATTGTTTCGTCTGTTTTTCCATGTTTGGACGATGGTTTAAAAAAGTGTACACCACCCGTGATTGTGCACAATAAAGACGATCAGTTTACCTCATTGTCTGTTGTCATTACATCGAGGCCTGGGTTTGGCCAGGGCCAGAGCTGCTGGGGGGGGGCCCCACATTAAGGCTGTTCATAAGGAATCCATAGGGTTAGGGTGTGGGGGGGCTGCTCTGTTGGGGTGATGAACTAGGGATTATTTAGGTTTCTGAATTTTAATGCCCTCAAGTGAGTTACTGCAAAAGGGGGCCCATGATACTGCGAGCCGCGCAGGCCTGGGCTTAAAGGGGAAGTCTACTCCGTACCAACGCAGCCTGAGCCTCGTGATGTGAAGAATATTGAGCAGTGGCATTAGGGGACAGGATTACAACTCTCAATGTATCTATGGGGGTCCAAGGTTAGGGAAGGGGGGGGGGGGGGGTCACTAAAGGCTAATTCCCTCCCTATCTGTTACAAGGGGGGCACCTTGACAATAACTGGATTTTTTCTTTTGCAGTGATCAGCCGGAGTAAGAGTTCCGATTCTCTACAGACTTCCACCCCTAGGACAAAGGAGGAATTACACAGGAAAAGGTCCTCCAGAGCAAGCTAGCAGAGGTAGCTATACCCAGAGGGTGAATTACAGCAAGTATCCTTGTTGTAAATTATTTCTCCTTCCTCTTTGCTGAGGAGGTTTGGACAATTGCTCCAGAAAATCAAATAGATCTAGCAAAAGTCCGATCTTAGTCAGAGTGAATAGTATAGGATATGGGGTCCCTCCCTCGGCAATCATTAGAAAAGTATCAATAATGATAACCACAACTTGTATTATACAAACGGATTTATTTATCAAAATTTAGGATTAAATGCCATCAGTGGGTGGAACTAGAAAGCTGATGGGCCCCAGTGCAAAGTCTGCGCCGGCCCCCCCGACTATAACGTTATGGTTTATAGTATAGTCTTCTCATATGGGAAGTGACACCATAAGGGCACCTAAACCATCTTGGGCCCTGGTGCGGACGCCAACCTCTGAAACCCCCCCTTCAAGGTACGCCCCGTGCACGTCATCCTATAGATTGGATAGGCAAACATTGTATAGATAGTATCGGTAATATCCATTGTGTGGAGATTCAAGTGCTCATCAGTCCATTTAAACAGTCCTCAACCTCTTAGGGGCGTTCACCGTTGCGTTTTGTCGCGGTTTTCATTGCGTTTGAAACGCATATACAACAGTGATGACAGGTGATTGCCCTTAATTACAGGACTGTTTGTTGTAAACGCAATGTTAAAAACGCATGCCGTTAACACGTGTTTACAATCGTTTTGTAAATGGAAATTGAACAGTGAGGAATTTAGGCAATCACCCCTTCTCAGTGTTGTAATGCGTGTCAAACGCAAATTGAAAACGCGGCCAAACCGACAACGTGTGAACGCGCCCGTACTCTCACCGCAACGTTTCGGGAGACACAGCCACATGGATCTGCATATGCTTGGGAATGCTCCCCTGGGAAATGGAATGTGAAATTCTAAACAGTTTTAAGGTCGTTTAGAACTGATGAGCACGTTAACCGTACGATGGATCTCTATTTTATATCTAATCTATACCATGGTGTCTATACAATATATCCAGTTGTGATGGAGTTCCCAGGGTCCCACAGTCATGAACGGAAACAATACACCCTAGTAGCCTTTAAATTGGATGTACTCTGTAGGGAACTTTAAGGGTCCTGGTATGGTACCTCTGGTTCCCGGTGGGCCAGTACAACACTGGATGTATCTGTAGGATGGATTTGCATTCGGACTAGTTTGATAAAAATATGTTACATATTGATACTTGTAATCATTGTTCCGGTCACACAATGCGGGATACTGGGGGTAGTCTACAGCAGAGGGGCCTATCGCCTAACTCGGGTCACTCGGTCCTGGTTAACTTGCGTTCTCTGAAGTTGTGAGCAGACCGTGCCCTCATCCAACATGGCGCACCTCCACTTATGAGTATCGGGCACGCCAATACCGATGCGCTCCTACGCATGTGAATTTGCTTGTACACGTACTTGCTCCTCGCCTCTAAATCCGCAATCAAGTCCTCCTCCTCGCGCATGACCGCAAGCTCAGGTGCTGCAGATGTTGCCGCTGCGGTTTTTCGTAACGTGACCTCTCCTGCACTAGCACCGCGCTCCGCGCTTTCTCCACCAATTACCGGCTGGTGGGCGGAGATTATAACGCCATCCTCAGGTGCGGCAATCGGCGAGAGAGAGCGGAGGACGGGAGCCGGAAGTAAGGAAGAAGGAGAACGAGGGCCGGGGACGGCGGAGGAAGGAGTCGAGAGAGCCGAGAGGATGGCACTGCTCGAGGGATGGAGGGGAGGACGATCCCTCCACGAGCGGGCTGTCACACAGACTGCGCCCCTACACCCGTTTACAGAGACCCCCGGAGCGGCTGTCACATAGACTGCGCCCCTAGGAAACTGTCTATAGAGATCCCGGAGCGGCTGTGTAACATAGACTGCGCCCCTAGAACTGTCTACAGAGATCCCCGGACGCGGCCGGTTCACGTAGATGACGCCCCTAGATAGAAAGTCTATAGAGAAAACCGGAGCGGCTGTCACACAGACTGCGCCCCTAGAACTGTCTACAGAGACCCCCGGAGCGGCTGTCACATAGACTGCGCCCCTACAACTGTCTACAGAGACCCCCGGAGCGGCTGTCACACAGACTGCGCCCCTAGAACTGTCTACAGAAACACCCGGGAGGCGGCTTGTCACATAGACTGCGCCCCTACACCGTCTACAGAGGACCCACCGGGACGGCTTGTCACATAGACTGAACCCTTACACCTGGTCTACAGAAACCCCGGAGCGGCTGCACATTAGGATGCGCCCCCTACACCGTTTACAGAGACCCCCGGGAGCGGCTTTCACATAGACTGCGCCCCTAGAACTGTCTACAGAGACCCCCGGGAGACGGCTTGTCACACAGGCTGCGGCCCCTACCCCTACACTGTTACAGAGGAACACCAAGAGCGGCTGTCACATAGACTGCGCCCCTAGAACTGTCTACAGAGACCCCCGGAGCGGCTGTCACATAGACTGCGCCCCTAAACCTGTCTACAGAGACCCCTGGAGCGGCTGTCAAACAGACTGTGCCCCTACAACTGTCTACAGAGACCCCTGGAGCATCTGTCACATAGACTGTGCTTCTAGAACGGTCTACAGAGACCCAGGGAGAGATGTCACAGGATAAGGACTGGCCCCTACACCTGTCTACAGAGACCCAGGCGAGCGGCGGTCAAATAGACTACGGCACTACACCTGTCTACAGAGACCCCCAGAGCGGCTGTCACAAGGACTGTGCACCATCTACCTTCTCTTTTGACCCCGGGAGCGGCTGTTACAAGGACTGTGCACCCGCTACTTTCTGTTTTGAAATCAGGAGCGGCTTTTTTGTCACAAAGACTGTGCCTATAACTGTATAAGACAACTTGGAGCGGCTAGTTACAAGGACTGCGCCCCTACAACTGTCTATTTGCAATCTGGAGCGACTGTCACAAATAGTAGGGAGGTCCCTGCATGTCTATAGTGACTCTACTGACACCCAGAGCCTTGCATCCATCGCAACAGTCGAACGCTTCCTGATAAGCAGGAGACACAAGGGTGGGGACCTCTGGGGGCTGTGTGGGGGCTGACAGCAGGCCCTTGGGTGCTGTGTTGTAGTGTGGTGTCACGTCTGCAGCAGCATGTGACTCACTGCAGCTGCTGGTGTGCTCCCAGGACGGCGTTAGCATGTGTGGGTCCAGTGATGTGAGGAGCCTGAGCCTAGTGCCACCACAGGGAACAGCCACAAACATGGCGGCCGACCCCCCAGCCCGGAAGTGGACGACATCGACCCCTCTACTGCACTCAGGGTAAGGAGAACAGGGGTATCATGGGGGAGGGGGTGGCGGTGTGCATGCGTGCCCAGAGCTGGAACTTGTGAAGGAGGGGGCTGGGCCAGGAAAAGCTGACACTCTGTGCAGGCGGAGGCTGGGCCCAGGATGATGACAGTTGTGGCGGGAGGAGACTGGGCCCAGGAGCTGACACTCTTGTGCGGTGAGGAGGGGCTGGGCCCAGGAGATGACAACTCTGTGCAGGAGAGGGCTGGGCCCAGGAGCGACAGTCTGTGCGGGAGGAGACTGGGCCCGAGCTGACAATCTGTGCGGGGGAGGAGGGGGAGGAGAATGGGACCAGGAGTGACAGTCTGTTACAGAGGAGATGGCCCAGGAGTGACAGTCTGTGCGGGGGAGAGACGGGCCCAGGAGTGACACTCTGTGCGGGGGGAGGACTGGGCCCAGGAGCTGACACTCTGTGCGGGGGGAGGCTGGGCCAGGAGCAGTGACACTCTGTGCGGGGGGAAGACTGGGCCCAGGAGCTGACACTCTGTGCGGGCAGGAGACTGGGCCCGGAGCTGTCAACATCTGTCGGGAGGACACAGACACAGTGGGCCCAGGAGTTCACTCTGTGCGGGAGGAGATGGGCCCAGCGCTGACAAACTTTGCGCGAGGAGACTGGCCCCAGGGAGCTGAACACCACGTGCGAGAGGAGACTGGCCCCAGGAAGATGACACTATGGGCGGGAGGAGACTGGCCCCAAGGAGCTGTCAATCTGGGCGAGGAGGAGAATGGCAACAGGAGCTGTCACTCTGTGCGGGAGAGACTGGGCCAGGAGCGGCACTTGTGCGGGAGGAGAGACTGGGCCAGGAGCTGACAGTCTGGCGGGGGGAGACGAATGGGACCAGGAAGCTGACAGTCTGGGCGGGGGCACCGACTGGGCCCAGGAGTGACAGTTGTGCGGGGGGAGACTGCGCCCAGGAGCTGTCACTCTGTGCGGGAGGAGGGATGGGCCAAGGAGCTTCACTCTGTGGGGAGGAGACTGGGCCCAGGAGCTGTCATCTGTGCGGAGGAGACTGGTAGGCCAAGGAGCTGCTGACACTCTGTGCGGGAGGAGACTGGGCCAGGAGCTGACACTCTGTGCGGGGAGGAGACTGGGCCAGGAGCTGACAATCTGTGCGGGAGGGACGGCCCCCAGGAGCTGTCATATGTGCGGGAGGAGACTGGGCCCAGGAGCTGACACTCGTGCGGGAGGAGATGGGCCCAGGAGCTGATCACTTTGCGGGAGGAGACTGGGCCCAGGAGCTGTCACTTGTCGGGGGAGGAGGAGAATGGGCCAAGGAAGCTGTCACTCTGTGCGGGAGGAGATGGCCCAGGAGCTGACAGTCTGTGCGGGGGGAGACTGGGCCAGGATGCTTGACAGTCTGTGCCGGGGGCGAGACTGGGACCAGGAGTGACAGTCTGTGCGGGGGGAGGGAGAGACTGGGCTCAGGAGATGACACACTGTGCGGGAGAGAGACGGGCACAGGAAGTGACACTATGTGAATCATTGGACGCTCTGGTATAGCAGGGAATCATGGGGAGTGGAGACGCTTTGCCAGGAATACTTCAGCATGGCAGTGCAGCGTGGGAGGGGAATACTTCGCATCGGGGAGTGGGCATAGTGGGAGGGGAAGTAACTTCGTGCGCCGGGACGTGCATAGGGGGGAGGGAGGGGAATACTTCGGCGTCGGGAGTGCATGTGGGAGGGAATACTTCGCGCGTCGGGAGTGCATCGTGGGAGGGGAATAATTCGGGTGGAGTGCATCGTGGGAGGGGACTACGTCGGCGAGGGAGGGCATCGTGGGGCTGGGAGGGGAATACTTCGGTCGCAGTGCATCGTGGGAGGGGAATACTCCGGAATCGCCCGTGCATCGTGGGAGGGGAAGAAGGGGAAACTCCCGCATAGGAAGTCGCATCGTGGGAGGGGAATACTCGCATCGGAGGCATCTGGGGAGGGGATACTCCGGCACGGCAGTGACATCGTGGAGGGGAATATCCGGCATCGGCAAGCAGTGCAACCGTGGGAGGGGGAATACTCGGCCTCTGCAGTGCATCGTGGGAGGGGAATACTACGGCATCGGCCGTCACGGGTGGGGAAACTCCGGAATCGGCAGTGAGTGGGGGGGAACTTCTGTATCGGGATGGCATCGTGGGAGGGGAATACTTCTGTATCGGAGAGTGCATCGTGGGAGGGGAATACTTCTGTATCGGGAAGTGCATTGTGGGAGGGGGGGAAACTCTGGTATCGCAGTGCATCGTGGAGGGGAATACTTAGGTACCGGCCATGACAACCTGGGAGGGCGAAATACTCTGGTATCGGCAGTGCATCATGGGGGGGGATGCTTCTGGTATCCATTACTCATGTCTGTCTCAGCTACTTGTATCCAGGCTGCTCTGACTCACGATACATTGTATCCACACTGGTAACAGGGACTTGAGGAGAGGGGATGCTGTGATCCCCATCAGCCTCAGCGGGAAGCAGCAACAACACTCTTCTCATGTGATCACTGCTCAATGTTCTACGGTAAACGGAGCTTGCTGTGAAGCAGGGGTTTCCAATGGTTGTTCATGGCAGACTGTGTTGGTAAAAGGAAGTGATTGTGGAAGTAATGGGGCTTGCTGTGAGCAGTTATGGGGGGGTGTTCAGTGTGTGAGCTTAGGCCTGAGTGAGTTGGTCAGATGGACGTGTGCAGGGAACCAGGGGAGTTTGTTACGTAAAGTGGTGAGGGGAAGGGTATTTATCCCTGGACAGGCAGCGGAGAGATCTTTTCACAGATACAAAAAGCGCCTTACAGTGGCCCTTTGGCCTCCTTCTAGGTGGCCGGTTGTGGTTGCGGCAAACATCTGGACACACCAAGTACATCAAGAGCTGCTGGGATCAGTGGCGTGTGTGGGGACTCCAACGTGCATCTGTATGACTCTCTACACCACCTGGGCATGCTCCTCTGATGAGGAATCAGTAGCTGTTGTGTGGCCCCACGTGCCTGTATGGACCTCTCTACACCACCGGGCATGCTCCGTATGAGGCTCAGTGTGTGTGGTGGCCTTACATTCCTGTATTGACCTCTCTAACAACCCTGGACATGCTCCTGAAGAGGCTCAGTGTGTGCTTGTGGACTCCACGTGCTGTATGACCCTCTACAACACATGGGCATGCTCTGATGAGGCTCAGTAGTGTGGTGGCCTCCAACGGGCTGTATGACCGCTCCACACAACCTGGCATGCTCCTGATGCGGCTACAGTAGTGTGTGTGGCCTCCACGTGCCTGTTATGACCACTCTACACCACTGTTGACAGATCCTGATGAGGGCTCCAGTAGTGTGTAGGGCCTCACGTGCTGTATGACCCTCCCTACAACACCTGTGCATGCATCCCTGATGAGGATCAGTTAGTGTGTGTGTGGCCTCACGTGCCTGTATGAAAAGGCTCTCAACAACACTGGGAATGTTCCTGATGAGCCTCAGTAGTGTGTGTGGCCTCCCGCGGGCCTGTATGACCTCTCAACAAAACCTGGGCTGCCTCCTGATGAGGATCAGTATGTGTTGTGGACTCCACGGCCTGTATGACCTCTTACAACACCCTGGCAGCCTCCTGATGAGGCTCAGTGTGTGTGTGCCCTCCACGTGCCTGTATGACCTGCTCAACACCTGGGCATGTACTGATGAGGTCTCAGTAGTGTGTGGCCTCCACGTGCCTGTATGACCTCTCTACAACACCTGGGCATTCTCTGTTGAGGTCAGTCGTGTTGTGTGGCCTTCACGTGCCTGTAGGCACCCTCTCTACAACACCTGGGCTGCTCCTGATGAGGCTCAGTGTGTGTGTGGCCTCACGTACCTGTATGACCTCTCTACAACACATGGGCATTTCACTGATGAGGCTCAGTAGTGTGTGTGGCGCCTCCACGTGCCTGTATGACCTCTCTACAAAACACCTCGCTGTCCCTGATGAGGCTCAGTGTGTGTTGTGACCTTACAATGTGCTGATGACACTCCTACAACACCTGTGCATGCTTCTGATGAGGCTCAAGAGTGGTTGTGTGGCCTCCCCGGCCTGTATGACCTCTCTAACACACCTGGCATTCTCCTGGATGAGGCTCTCAGTGTTGTAGCTCCTGGAGTCGTAAATAACTGCCTAGCTGTAACAAAATAGGAAGGGTTAACAAAAATATTGTTAATATAGACGCACTGTCTGTCAATGGCAGTCTCTTTCAGTGACGTGTCTCGGGCACTCTCATTCCAGTGACTGGCACGGGCACTCTGGATTCCAGCGACTGCTCTGTTCCCACTTCACTTGTCTTATGGGGGGATTTATCAGAAGTGTATGAGAAGCAGAACTGTTTATAGTTGCCCATGGCAACAAATCAGAGCTCAGCTTTCATTTTCCCACAGCTGGATATAAAAATTTTAAAGCTGATCTCTGATTGGTTTCAAATGGGCAAAATGGAAACAGTTTTAACCTCAACACCTCTGTAATTCCCACCTATCTTGTATCCCTATCCATCGTACCTCACACATAAGCTTTTTATACCATTGCCTGTTGTAACCACACATCTCAGAAGCTCAGATGAAACCTGTGGCAGAACAGCAACCAATCACGTCTCAGTTCCAACTGCCGCAACAGCAGCAGACCAATGGCTCCGTATATGGACAGTGCAGATTCCTTTAGAGGAAACACACACACACATGTATACACATATATATAAACATACACACATACAGGTATCACATACAGGTATACACACACACAGGTATATAACATACATATATTACCAACATACACACAATACCAACATGTATACACATACATCGATATACACACATGTATACACATATATATACATACCACACATACAGGTATACCACACACATGAAGACACATGTATAACATATATACCACATAATACACCACATACGTACATTATACACTACATAACATAGAGATACACACATTGCATACACAACATACACATACACTAGCTTGATTATATTAGATATAAAGATGAGGTTTGGATGTATGTGTGTGTCCACAAAAGGGAATCTGCACCGCCACCATTACAGTCATCACATGATGCAGTCATTTTATGTGACTCAGGGAAACGTCATAGATTCCGGTTTGACCTGAATTTTCACCCTTGCACTTTCCAAATACTGATTACCCACCATAACAGGAGCCATTGTCTACTGATGCTGCTGCTGAGGCAGTGGAAAGCTGAGCGTGATTGGTTGCTGTTCTGCCAAGGTCATTAAATGAGCTCTGAGCTGTGTGATTTGTTACTACAGGCAATGATTATTATTATTGTGAGTAAGATGGATAGAGAGAGAGCAGAAATGAGCGGACTGGCGAGAGACGGGCCACATAGGATGAAGTAATGACAGGGGAATGCACGATAATTCTGCCCCCTATGTACAGGAATATAACTACTATAATACTGCCCCCTATGTACAGGAATATAACTACTATAATACTGCCCCCTATGTACAGGAATATAACTACTATAATACTGCCCCCTATGTACAGGAATATAACTACTATAATACTGCCCCCTATGTACAGGAATATAACTACTATAATACCGCCCCCTATGTACAGGAATATAACTACTATAATACTGCTATAACTGCTATAATACTGCCCCCTATGTACAGGAATATAACTGCTAGAGGATATATAGACCTAATATAATACTGCCCCTATGACAAGAATATAAACTACTATAATACTGCCCCTATGTACAAGAAGTAACTACTATAATACTGCCTCCTCGTACAAGAATATAACTCATAATACTGCCCTAGTAAAAGAATATAACTACTATAATACTGCCCTATGTACAAGAATATAACTATCTACTACTACATATTTACACAGAAGTGAACATGAAAAACAATCAGTATTTATCATATACAGCTACAGAAAAACACAGATGAGATCCTCCCTATGCATTCCAGGACATCAGGTGACGTCTCCTCTGATTGTACTCGTGTCCTCTTCTCCATTAGTTCCACCATCACCTTGTCTTTCCTCCAGGTACACAGCGTTCGCAGAGTTTACCACAAGACTCTTATGTCTGCACTTTCCCATTGTCCTTATTCTGCTACCACCAATACATGTGCCCCAAATACGTAATAGAGCCCCTACAATATTAGTACCACACAAATAGTGCCCTATAGTAACACACTGTAATGGGAAGGGTGGATTTATTTCTTCTTTCTCCTACCCCAGACACAGACAATGAATGGCTCCAGCCTACCCAGACACAGAATGAATGGCCCAGCCAGGGGCGGATGGGGAATTTAAAGTGGCCCTGGAAAAAACTGTAAAAGTGGCCCCATTTGTGTGCGGGGTCAAAACAAGTAGGCTGGCCTTGTGATGTGGGTGGAGTTACTAAACTCCATAAAAACTGTATAGATGGTCTAAATCAACATGTACACCACAGAGAAAAGAGACTCATACTGCCTCTATAGAGGAATAACACTTCTATTTTAGAGCACACAACTTAATACTGCCATAGATGTACACTAAAAACATACTACAATACCTTCTCTGATAAACAAGAATGTAACTACCAAGTACGCCCCCTTGTACAAGAATATAAACTAATACGCCCCCTATGTAGGATAAACTTATATATGCCCCCTAGTACAAGATATAACTACTATAATACTGCCCCCTTGTACAGATATAACTACTATAATAATGCCCCTATGTACAGGAAATAACTACTATAATACTGCCTCCTATGACAGGAATAAACTACTATAATACTGCCCCCTATGTACAGGAATATAAATCAATAAACTGCCCCTAGTACAGGAAAAAACTATAATACTGCCCCCTATGTACAGGAATATAACTACTATAATACTGCCCCCTATGTACAAGAATATAACTACTATAATACTGCCCCTATGTACAAGAATATAACTACTATAATAATGCCCCCTATGTACAGGAATATAACTACTATAATACTGCCCCTATGTACAGGAATATAACTACATAATACTGCCCCCTATGTACAGGAATATAACTACTATAATACTGCCCCTATGTACAAGAATATAACTACTATAATAATGCCCCTATGTACGGAATATAATACTATAATACTGCCCCTATGTACAAGAATATAACTACTATAATACTGTTCCCTAGTACAGAAATACTACATAATACTGCCCCTATGTACAAGAATAAACTACTATAATACTGCCCCCTATGTACAGGAATATAACTACTAAATACTGCCCCTATGTAAGGAATATAACTACTAAATACTGCCCCTATGTACAGGAATATAACTACTATAATAATGCCCCTATGTACAAGAATATAACTACTATATACTGCCCCCTATGTACAAGAATATAACTACTATAATATGCCCCCCTGAATATATAGGCCGGCCAGCCCTGCCCCGGTGATTATGGCCGGCCACGCCCTTGCCCCGGTGTATAGAGCCGGCCAGCGCCCTGCCCCGTGTATAGAGCCGGCACAGCCCCCTGCCCCGGGTTGTATAGAGCCGGCCAGCCCCTGCCCGGTGTATAGAAGCGGCCAGCGTTTCTCTGGAAACACATGTGCGTTCGGGCCGAGGACCTCCCCCTGTGCGCTAGCGTAGCGTTATGACGGACGCCTAGCAGTACGTGTGACTGCGGCCATATGCGATCGGCCCGAGACCCCCACCTGTGCGCTAGCGTCGCGTTAAGAACGCGTCGCTAGCTGAACGATTAATGTGCCCTTAGGCCAGTGCCACAGGTGTTGTTTTGTTGCATGCTCCCAGTGTGGTAAAATACGTCATTTGGATACCAGCTTTACACACGTGTTCTGCCATATTGGTTGCTATGGGTAACGAGGCCTACTTGTGGTAACAGGCCTCTTATGGTCATAATACGGCTTCCTGTGAGGGGTTGTTATGGCCGTATAACTTTTGGTCATCATATATGAAGGTCTCTTCCAGTCTTGGCTGCTGTGCAGACCCTATGCGGCGGCCATATTACATTCACATGAGTCCAGCTACACAGGCAGGTGACGCTGGGGATCACGTATATCACCGCCAGCAGGATGTTTTTCCGCCGCCATGATGTAACCTCTGCCAATCATTTGGGAATATGTCTGATGCTATCAGGACACGTTGTTCAGCTACACCCCTTCAAGTGATTATTATTATTATTATTTCATTAATGGCGCGTGTCTCTATTAGAAAACAAAATGGCCGCCAATTCTTCCATCATTACTGTGAACCCACTGAGATCTTATAGAAAATCTGTCAATATCTCGATAAAAATGGAGTCCACGCTAGCGCCAGATTTATTCTATCACCATAATACAATGACAAAGGGGCGTGGTTAATGAGGCATGCACCAATTATATATATACACCCCCCCCTTCAGGGTGAATGTTATTATTGATATTATTTTTCGTAAAAAAAAAAAAAAAACTTACTGTAAATCTCAAAATAATTTATCGTGTACCGGTGCAGCGATGGACTGTTCCCTTAGCGGACATCAGACATTACCTGAAGGGCCCAAGGAAGAAGAATGGACGGACATTATAAATGGGGGGGGGGTGCATAGGAACATGGGGCAATATATGTGACTTCCACAGTAAGTCTTCAGCCAGCCACAGGGAGGGGTTAGGGGGCACTTTAGTATGTGAGGTCATTGGGCGTGGGGGTAATGATTGAGGGCGCGTTCACACGTTGCGTTTTGACCTGCGTTTTCTTTGCGTTTGAAACGCATATACAACAGCTGAGGAGGGGTGATTTGCCTAATTACATCACTGTTATCGTTTCCGTTTACAAAACGCATCGTAAACGCAATGTTAATGCATGCGTTAACAAAGTGTTACCGCATGTGTTTTGTTAACGTATGCGTTAACAGTGCGTTTACAAATGTAAACGGTAATGTAATTAGGCAAATTACCTCACATCAGCTGTTGTATATGCGTTTCAAACGCAATGAAAGCGCAACCAAAACGCAACGTGTGAACGCGCCCTGAGGGGTATGGAATGAGGGGCTTCATTTTGGAAGGGAAGATATTCCACCACACAATTCTCCATCTCTCCTTCCCTTTGTGAATGTTGGCAGCGCTGCCATCAGCAGGGACCTCCATAGACAGGAACTTGGGCTCATCCTCAATCCATTGCTTAGGATCTTGGAGGCCATTTTGACCACTTACACAGATATCTAGATGTTCCAGGATGTGGCTTCTCTTAGGCCACATTCCCAAGCCACGACTGTGTTGCGTTATGAACTGCCAAGGCTCCTCCTGCCGTCACCTGTTGATTTTACTAAGCGCAACGTTACGTCAACAGTTTATGGCAGGAGGAACCTTTGCATTGCAAGAACCTGAGGACCAAACGCAACACAATCACCAGTTGGTACTTAGGATTTCCTGTAGGTAGACTTTGTGGCCTAGGAGTAAAGTGAATGGTTGCTATGAGCAACAAGGGGAACTTGCGGACATAGTATGGCTCCAATCAGGGGGCACATGGAAGGTACTATTACATCAGTTGACCATTATCCACCATCTCTGACCAGATTGACAGTAGAAAGGGTCAGAGTAATCAGAGAGAGACCGGGGCTTCATACATTATCCGCGTGTAACGTCATGGAGTGACTTGAGCCCTGAGGATCCTCGTGACATGTAGGCCACTACCAGGCCAGCCCAACCTCATCCAGCCAATAGAGATAGGAGGAAGGAAATCACGCATAGTCCTCTGGGCATGTCCATGTAGCTGGCTGCAAGTTATCAAGGTATACATGCATCTTACACAAAGTCATAAGATCACCCGCATTCTTTCCCTCTCCCCTCCCCTGCTTGTACCCGCTGTAAATATAACTACATCATGCAGCTATTTCAATAATCTGGGGATCTTTTGTCCAGCACCCTCATATCCTATCTCTCTCCATCTAGAGCCCAGTCACATCCTATGTCCCACCCCCCTCTCCCTCACTCATATCTACTCTATGTATCTATGTATTTTGTATAGGTTAAATCTACTATCTAAATTCTATCTATCTCAGAAAAGCAAAAAAACACACAGCAAAAGCTACAAGTCCCCCTTAGGTAAATGAAATATAGCGGGTGCTATGCCTGTCGCGCACAGTCAACACCAGTCCTGAGTGGGTTAGATATTACCAAAGCACGAAATACGGTAGGCAATGCACTCCAATGTTTTAGTAACAAACCAAGCGTGTTTTTTTAAAATTCACCTCCCAAGTTCTGGATGTGGGCATAAAACACGCTTGTTTTTTATTGTTCACAAACATTGGGAGTGCTTAGCCCGTTTTCCTATTGCCATTTATGTATCAGTCTAATCTATACTCATCTATGCTACTGTATATGCTCTCACATCATCTAGTTGGGTGTGTGTTTCTCTCTATCTAATCTAATTCAATTCTATCTATTATCTCATATTCTAAGGGTGTCCCCTAATCTCATCTATTCTATGATCCATCCATCACTATGTATCTAGTCACTACATCATTACTTAATCTATGTAATCATAGTGTATCTATCTATGTAGAGCGTGAGTCTATGCTATCCTATCGCTATTCTATCCATATCTATTTATGTAATCCTAGTAGCGTACTATGGTATCATTCTAAGTATCTATCGATGTCTGTACTACTATCTATCTAGGTCCCTATCAGTGATCTTCCTATGCTATGGTATCAATATATCTATCACTATGTATGTATCTAGTAGATAGGATTGCTCTAATCTAATGTAATGTAGATCTAATGTTCACATTATCCTAGCTGCTCTAGTCCGAATCTATCCCTATCCTAATTTCTATCGATCTCTTATGTTATCGTATGTAATCGCTATCAATCGTATCTATTGTACCATGTATCTATGTATCAATCAATCTATCCTATCCAGTCTTCATAGTCTATGTAATCTATGGTGTATTGGCGGTTAATGCTATCTATATCTAGTAAAGGGACAGTAGTTATAGTAGGTTATAGGTTCAAGTAAATTTCCTGTATCACATAGGGGGGCAGTATTATAGTAGTTATATTCTTGTACTAGGGGCAGTATTATAGTAGATACATTCCTTGGTACAATAGGGTGGCAGTATTATATAGTTTAATTCTGTACATATGGGGCAAGTATTAGTAGTTATATTCCTGTACATAGGGGCCAGTATTTAGTAGTTATATTGCCTGTACATAGGGGGCAGTATTATAGTAGTTTAATTTCTGTACAAATAGGAGCAGTATTATAAATAGTTATGTTCCGTACCTATGGGGCTTATTAACAGTAGTTATTTTCTTGGGGTGGGGGGGGGGGGGGGGGGGGGGGCACTAACACCTCAAGACAAAACCGTGAGAAAGCTACAAATCATCTTCTGCAGTTAGTACTTACCTGGGGTAGTAGCACTTTATGGGGATCACAGATAAAACTTTGTGGGTTACAGGAATGTTCTGGGGACCGGTAGGTGGGTTGAATGTCAGGTTGGTGCCGTAGATTATCCAGTCTGGTGTCACCTAAAGAGCAGGCCACTTCGCACCAGGGTTTCATTACTTTGAAGTCATGCTTTTCGAGGGCTTCAATTCACCTTCAGTCCCACTAGCTGTGACCACTTATAGACAGTAGACCCTCCAATGCTCCAGAATACTAGGAGCGGCTAGTAACCCCTGCCCTTTAAGGGCTTGTCCACATTTAGATTGTGCTGTAGCTTTTACCTTTGTGATTGATCACTGCCCCCAGTGGCCAGCCCCAGAATTACACCCCACACCGACACCCCACCGCAGCCGAGCCCCTACCTGTAAGCTGCTCCCGCACTCCTGTAACCCAACTTCAAAGACCATGGCGGTGTCAGTACTCAGGGGTCCAGCGTTACAGGATTGGGGTCCCAGGGTGAGGTCTGAGGCCTTCATCAGCCCCCCTGTCCCGTAGAGATCAGTCTGCACGGTCACCAGCATCCGGTCCTCCCTGCACTGCACACTTATAGGGGAGCTGTGGGGGGGCTGCGGCTGTCTGGGCCCGAGCCCCCCTATAGATCTCCCCACTAACCCCCTCCCCGGCCACTGGTTATACTGTACATGTGCCCCCCTGGAGCCACTACTCCACCCAATCTCCGCCAATCTCCTCTGCCAGGAACCTCTCTGGCGATTGACTAAATGTTTAGAATTTGTAAAGTCCTGACCCAAAAGCAGAACCAAAAGTCCAAGACACAACAACCCAACTCTACACTGCCCCATTGTGGCCAGAGAAAGAACAGCACGAGCTGGGGAGGAGCCGGGGCCCTGCACTTATAGAGTCCTGCACCTGGGGGGTAATAGGCATCACCTGAGGAGGAGGCAGCAGGGGAACTCCTGGGGCGCGTTCACACCAAACCCCATCCACACGCTGCCAAGATGGCCCGCGGTTCACACGTAGCCGCTAGCCATAGTTGTCAATAGCGTCGACGCTAGCGCACATGTGAGGTCCTCTGCCCGAACGCACATGCGTTTCCAGAGAACGCATGGCGATCGCTTAACAATTGCTTGCGTTTCCCTGGAAACGCTGTGCGTTCGATCCGAAGACCTCCCCTGTGCTCTAGCGGCGCGTTATTGACCGAGCCCTAAGGGTACGTGTGACTGAGGCCAAATAAAATCAATGCATCACACAACAGCTGAGGGAGAGGAGCACGTACTGATACATACAATCGCTGTCCAACATTGCGTTTACAAAGCGCACGTGTTAACGGAAGCGTCAATGAGCTTGGGGGTGCGGTCAAACACGGCCGCGTTTAACGCATGCGTATTTTAAAAACGCATTGCATACTGGAGAGTGAATTTCCTAATTAACAGTTGCTATCACCTGTGTTTACAAAACGGCAACCGTCACGCATTGTTACGCATGCGTTAACATCGCGGTTCACGCATGCGGTTGTTTAACGTCATTGTTACGCTGCGTTAACATCGCGGTTACGCATGTGTTTTTTGTAAACACAAGTGTTAAAGGTGTTTTAATTAGGCAAATCACTCTTCATCGTATTTCCAATGCGTTTTTAAAAACGCATGCGTTAACGCGACTGTGACCGCACCCTGAGCTTTGCATACGTGACGGTTTGGCTGCATTTTTGTGCGATTTTGAGGGCGCGTTTTCCCACACGTTCCGCTAGCGCCGCATTCGTAACGCGTTATTAACGCGGCACTAGCGGAACGTGTGAACGCGCCCTCAATGTATTGAAATTGCACACGTTTTTCAGATGTCTGCTTTTGTTTGCGTTTTAAAAAAGCGATGCTTTATAATACGCAGACCTCACCGCATGCGTTTACAAAAAGCAAATGAAAAGGCGGCAGCTAAATAGCGAAGAAACAAAACCGCAAGGGAGAAACACTTTATATCCCAAAACCATTTGGGCGTGGTCCCATCATGCTTTCGCAACGCAGACCGCAGACCAAAACCGCGCCGCATCGTGGTTTTTTTTTATGGAAACGCCTGCGCGTCTCTTCCCCTGATCGCAGTCGTTTCCCTCATAGAACCGAGGCGATCGGACCCCGGACCTCCCCGTTGGGCTGTGGTTTGTCTGCGTCTGCGTTGCAAACGCAACGTGTGCAGCTCCCGAAAAAGCAAATATGGGCAAAACTATGGGCATTGTTAACACATATGTTGTTAACATGTATGGTTGGTAACACTTTGTTAACATATGTGTTAACATTGCGTTAATGCTTGGGTTTTGTAAATGCAATGTTGACACTAATTGTATTAGCAAAATATCCAGCTGAGTATAAATTAGGTTATAATTGGATAATAATGAGGTATAATGAGGTATAATGAGGTGTAATGAGTGGGTAGTGATGGTCCCATGTGATTGGTGGGGTATAAGCTCCGCTCCTCCACCAACCACCGTCCTTGTATGACTGTGTCCCTGCAGCAGGATGGAGCTCTGGGTCAAATGTGGTGGTACTGGTTCTTCTCTATGGATCAGCTTTGGCGTGTCTTGGCTAGACAGAGGCGGCGTCAGTCAGATGCTTTGGTTGGAGAGTCATCAGCCTGATGGACACCTGCTCTAGACTGGGCTCCTCTCGATGAAACCCTTGGCTTCAGTTCAGCCAGTGTCTGGTTTTTTGGTCTTCTCCTAGAGGAGCTCAGGCCTGTTGTGGCTTTCCAGGTATATTGGAGGAAGACTCTTGGTCCGACAAATACCTCCCATCCTCCCTCCTATCAGTTACAGTGTAATAGGACAGGAGGGGGGGTGACCGTGAATGAGAACTTCCTAGGCAATGGGTATCGTGGTGAGCCCTCAGACCCTGACCATGGGGAGCTGCCACCCTGGAGCCCAATTGTAGACACCAGTTGTGGTCTTTGATAACGCTGTCCAATGACTGTGGGAGCATACAGGTGAGACAGTATTTGCACAAATTTAGAGAGTTGGGGGGTTGTAAGAACGCTACCTTTTGCATCCGCCGAAATACGTGGATCCCAGCGGCTCTGTCTTGCTTTCTTCCCAGTCCACTTCTTGTTCGTATCCCCGCAGTAACTCTAGTTTTGGGTTATAATAGTAGGCGAACGAGAATATGGTGGATTAGGAGAAGGGAGTTGGGATCGTGGTGAAGGTGCTTGAACAAAGGTTGTTCGGAGATTTTGTCAACGTTCGCGTATATGCTTATACTGATAGCGATGCAACGCTGTCCCATTAGTTATCAGCAATGAATATGTTTCTTTACATGTTGTCCGGTACGAGCTGAGAAAACGTAAAATTGCCGTGTGGTAGTCGTGTGCAATTTCCATGCGACAGAAAGAAGGCAAAATAGAGGCACTTCGGGTCCTCAAGCACACACCGTCGCCCCGGGTTGCCTCTTAATCTGCCAATTTAGTTTTTTTATGCACCCACGTTGACTCCTCTTCCCATGAAACCTTGTGTTTTCCTGTCTCTTCCCAGAGCCCTCCATGCTGTTCACGCGACTTTCACATTCTCCAGAGAAAGCCTTGCCCTTAGTTGGGAATGTTGTAGACAACTATTCGTCTTTCTCGGGCTTTGTTCCAGTACGTGTCTCTTACCGGTGGTAGGTCCCGAGGGGTGCGGCCGGCTGCGCTATGCGTAAGGGTTTGGGATCTCAATCACTTCCCCTTTGAAAGTTTTTCTAGCCTCGTGGCGCCGCTGAACCTTGGAAAAAGCGGGGGCGTGGGGCCTGGAAGGAACGTATTAAGGACGAACAAAATGGCCCGTGAGAAAGTAGGGGGTATTGTGCGACCGTGATATTTAAAAGCAAAAGGGAGATTATGAAAAGTAATAAAGTGCCGACGTTGCAACACCGGGCGAAATTCCCCTCCAACGGCATCGAATACGGGTCTGAATACTAACTTTACGAAGCGGGCCGTGGGAGAGCGGCGGGCGTAGACAGCCTTAAGCCGATCCCTGTGACGAAATTGCGCCGTGTGTAAGGGGAAAGAGAGGAAAAGAACTAATTTGTAGCCCAAGCTAAATGGAGTCATTTCTGATATTGAGGAGTGTGCCGACGGCATCGCGCTGTCACGAGTCAAGCGACCCCACAACCAGCGGATAAACCCAAACGGCTGGCGTTCGATAAGGAGCCGTTTTCAACATTCCAGATATCGCCCAAGCTCAACAAATACGCATACAGGATAGGACATATCAACGGGAGTCGATTAAACTACCCCGGTACGTCTACTCGTGACCTTCCTGTCAGTTTTTTCTCAGTCTTTTTGTCGTTCGCTCGCTCGATTTTCTTTTTCCATGGACCTGTTCTGCGTTGTCTGTTCTTTGTTTCTCTGCCTACAGCCTTCCTTTCCCTTTCACTGCCCCCCATCCCTCCTCGAGTACCCCCTTATTATTACTCACCTATCCTGCGGGATCCCCCGCGGGGGAATGGATTAGCCAAACGCGACCAGGAGTTAGTAGTCTCGAATCCCTACCTACCAACTTGTGGCCACGTTCAGATCACTTATCTACGAGGGGTCCTCTCATGTACCTGATGAATGGTAGTTAGTGTAGAGTAGTGATTGGCTTTCAGACATCTGAATAATTCTGAGTCCTCTTCCTGGGTGACCTCTTACGCAGATGACTGGGTGTCGCAGGGTATCCTTAATCTTCAAACTCTGGAGATCTTTCACATTGAGGCCTGTAGTTGGACCACTGCAAATCACATTCCCATGCTTTCTGTTGTTGAGTCCTGCGTGGCTACCACAACACCGGACAATCACTCCACCCCGTATTAGATAGTTGCTCCAATGGGTAGATGTTTGATTGGGGTTGATGAGGAGTGGGTTTATCACTTGACTAAAACTGTCCTCCTTGTGCAGGTGCCTAGTTGATGGGACACAGATTGACTCTCTTCAGCCTTCGGTACACCAAGGTCTAATTCGAATAGATACAGGTTCAGTGTTGATGCCTTAGGTTTATTGGGATAGACGTGTCTACGGTAGGACCAACCCATTCGTATAAGCTAAAAAGTGTCTTTGTAGTGGAAGAAAACCTTCCGTGTTGTATTTTAGGGGTGGGAGGGTGGGTTGGAGTTCTTAGGTCATCTATAATTATACTTTAATCGTCAAATCAGATTAAGTATCTTACACATCTATACTGGTTTTTTCCTTCGCCTAGATCTACAAACTTCGTTCTCTAGAGCCCACCTTCCAACCAGCTTCCCGATCAGATGCACAGTCCTGTTCCTACAACAGGCCCTAGAAGGTAAGAGAACCTGAGGCCAGTCCTTCAAGCAGGCTCATGGTCAGGAGTTTGTTTGTGGGAGTTGACACTTGATGAGGAGGCATTCAGTACTGGTAGCGTAGAGGCAAGGGCATCACTTAATGGACTCTGTCTCCTTACTTGATGGAAGCCTACTTAAAAAATGGTCCATAGTCTTATTATGAAACTTGTGCTAAGGTATCCATACGTGGATACCTTAGCACAAGGTTTGATTCTCCACTTCTGTTTATCCACTATGTGTCTTCTCTTGAGGGCTCCATGAATCTGCCGCTGCTGTACTCTGGAAAACTGTGCTGTGCCTGCGGCCAGACCAGAAGATGGGCTCCATCTATGGCGGGTCAAGAGGAATTTGGAAGAGAGAAGTTGGTGAGTATGAGATTATTTCCTCCTAGAAGAATTGGACTATTAAATATAGTAGATCTCTGTATTTCACTCTTCTAAGCCCCACTTGGGTAGAGGGGTTGGTGGCCATTACATGCCTCAAGGGCAGTTGACTCAGAGTGCCACACGAACCAATGAAGTCCACCCCATATGCTCTTATAACTCTGGCCCTATCTAGAGTACTTGGGCTGTAGCTCAAAAAATAAGGATGCATCGGATTGGTTGGTTGAACATGGCTAAACTGGTTCTTCAAAAGTGATACACTTCTGTCACATATGGATTTGTAGGGTGACCTTCTAAACTCTCTTTGTCATACGGTCCTCACACAGAGAGCATGCTGTGGCCACACTTGGACCTCTACTAATCTCATAACGAGATAAAACCCCAGAACAAATGAAGACTCGTCCGACTTCAAAAGTCTCTGAAGAGTCCAGACCTCTGGAGCTGTGGATTTGGTGGCCGTGGCTCTGTCAGTGCGGTGGGGCAGCGTTCTTCTTGTTGTAATTGGAAATATGTTATGACGAGGTTGTCTCCACAAGAAACTCTATGAAATAAAGATTTTCCAACGTGATTGTTTTCTTGGCCTTTTCTGCTCTAATGGTGTGTATAGCCTTGGTCTTTGAAGGGGGTGGCGGAGGCAATTATACCCCTTGTCCAATGGGGCCACAGGTGCCAGAGGTGGCATTAAGGGGATGAATAGCTACTACCTCTGGCTGGAGGCCCATTCTACTTGTATATAATTTTTTTAAAATACAAGATGTGTGTGGTTGGAAGCAAACGGGTACCACTCCGTCTCGACCCATTAGTTGCCTTTGGTAAGTGGTGTTAGGTCAGAACGTGAAGGTATCCCACCTCTTGGTAGCTCTTACTTTTATGATGGACACCTATGGAAGTTGTATAGGAGTATCTACCTCTATGTACCTCTTCTTCCCCCAAGGATATAGCATCGTGGCAGAAGAACATCAATGTCATCTAGTTGGAGATAGCAGGCCTCAACTGCAGGCCCAGGACTATAGCAAATGAGAGGGGGGGGGTGAGATGACCGTTTGGGAATTTGGTTTTGTAATGGGCATTAGAACAATCGAGGAACTGGCATCCTTGGCCACATGGTCACTTGGCACCGCTATCATTTACACGTCAGGACAGATCCTAGAACAGCAGTATTGGGTTTTTATAATGGGAACCTATAACGGATCAGTTCAGAATCAGTTTTTGTTCGCAAGTTTCCTCTTTATTAAAGCGTTTTTTTTGAGGGGGACAGGGTGTAACAGAGTCCTTCGACAAAAATGGATGCATAACTGACGTGAAGCAGATATCATGCTCATACATTGGGTTGCAGCAATTGGCTAAGGCCATGTTCACACACTCTGTGCTAGATGTATTTTCAGGCTGCTTTCCCATGTTTCGTCTCTGTTACCCAGGGGTAGAAGGAAGGCCTCGGTCTGTTCACACATGCAATCAGTAATGAGCCCCCTGTGTACACTGTGGGCTGGGTACCGATCCATGTGTTACACATGCGATAGGACAATCCCCTCCCTGTTCCATCTGAACTCCGTATTGAAACAGATGTGATCGGGCCAAGCCCCATTCCATCCATTAGATTGCGTTTTGAATGGAGCGTGTGAACGCAGCCTGAAAATCCTAAAATATTAACCAGCCGCTGTGCATTTTATACAGGACAAAGACCCATGGTCTGGTTACCGATCGCATGGTTTCCAAGGCCCGCCCTCTGTGCGCTACTGTTGCGTTAGGAACACAACTCTAGCACAATGTGACCACGGCCTTAATACATTTTTCAGGCATTTACAAACCGTTGGGATGGAGCCAGGTATATTGGAGGAGACCCTCAGTCCCGGCAGCTTACACCTTCATCCTCCTCCATTGGGCGGCGGCCACGGTGGCGTTTTGAACCCATTTTTGGGTTTTTTAAAGTGGTCCGTTAACGCATGCATTTTTTGACCCTTTTTAAGATAATTGGTAAAAACCGGTCAAAAATGGATGCGCTTTTTTTTAACGGACTGCTTAAAAAAAGGGCCAAAAACAGGTTCAAACACCGCCGGCCTTAGTCTGCAGTGTGCGGCGGACAGATGGTGGTGACTGTAGTCAGGGACTTCTATGGTATGGAAAGCTGGTGAAGCCCATGAGCCTGGGATCCTGTAGCTTTGGATCTATGACTACAGATCAGTGGTGGATTGATAAGACTGTGGTAATGATAAGTATCATTGGTGAACTTCTTTGGATTGAAAGATCTTAATTTACATCTTAATCTTTCTAGAGCTTTGGTAGAGATCAGTAGGGAAGGTTCATGGGTGCTCAGCTGGGGGTCACTGCACACTTGGACCAGTTAAGTGATGGGAGCAGGTCCCAATCACAGCCCCATATAATGTAGTTGTGATTCTGACCCTAACTGCCAATTTGGCCGGTTTGACAACCCTAAGATGATCCAGACTGGCTGATCTGCGCTCCATCCTATGCTACACCCCCACCTCCATCAGCAATGTGCCCATCACCAGGTCCCGCTCTGCTGTGGTTACTGCCTGTTTCTCCTACCCAACATATCTCCCTCATTTGCTGCAGTCCTGCCCTGGAGGGTGATTTGAAGAGAATAAACCAGAGGGTTTACTGGATCGTGGAGGGTCCCTCATTCTTTAAAAGCAAATAGTGGGTAACATCTATCTGTGGCAATTTAGGAGAACAAAAAAAAAAATTGAAGGCTTTACAATGTTCTCCATACCTGAGTGTTGTCTCTGCGGTTTTTATATGGCCCTTAGTAGGAGGAGTGATACAATTATCCATACTTGAGGTCAAATTGCCATATGTTCACCTGACTAATGGCTATCTTCTCCTTTGTCACCATGTCTATTCTTGGCTGACCACAATATTCATGGAAAGGAGACTAGTTGATATATAATCGTGTATATTTTGGTTCGTTAGACACGTAATGTGATCAGTAATGCCAACATGGAGTCCCTATAGCCACCACTTGACTCTAGAAGAGCGCCTTCTCCTTGGTCTCATGACTGTAAGGAGCCTTATGATGCCAGTGTGCAGTCTTTGGCCTTTCTAAACTCCAGTTTTTCCTCTAGCGGACTGGAGGGCCCCAAGGTATCTCCGTCCTCCAGCTCGGTGACCTGTTCTACATTGAAGCCTCTCTGGACACTAAGAACCATGAGCCCATGATGCTGGTTGTGGATAGGTGTGGCCACCACTAATGAAGATGTGACCTCCACTCCCGTATGAAATGTTGCCATCAATCCCGTAGGTAAAGTCTCCTGTAAGATGACAACTAATGTTTCTATGGGTGCTTGAAAGACGGGAGGCTCTCCAAATCCTCACCCAATGTTCTTCTCTTCCTGTTGATGACTTTACGTTACTGACAGTGCAGCCTCTTTGGATATGAGGACTTCACAAGGGGTGCAGAAGCTATTGCATGAATGGATTGCCAAATGTCACATAGAGGTAACCATTAAATTGGAGAAAAAACGCCTGTACTCAAAGTAGCATCCTAGGAAGTGCTATATAATTAGTAAATGGTTCATCTCTGATCTATATCACTTGTTCCCTGAGAGCAGGTAATGTACAATATGGTGTATGTTCTGGTTATTACTACATAACTGTAAGTAATGTTTTGGAGATCATGTCATCTAATGAATCTCTTCTACTTGGTCTCCTATTGAAGGCCCAAGTGGGACCTACCAGTTGTGTGCCACTGCCGGAGGCCAAAGAATGACCTGGGGCTCGTCACATGGTAGAAAGAGCATTCGGGAATGCTGGTGAGTGCTGTGGTCACAGTCTCCTACAGCTTCTAAATGTATAGTAAGACATAGTAGTAAATATGACTTTATTATCTACTTGAATCGTTTCGTCCACCAGGAATCCCATGTAGAGAAGCATGCCGCCACCTGGTCCTCTTCTGATGACGACAGGTCCAACCAAGATCTCCGGAGCAGGAACCTCCCAAGCTTCCAGGATGAGGGCAGGACGGGAACCTCTACTGTGGGTGCTGGTGGCCATCGGCTCCGTCTCTGCAGTGGTTGTGGCTGTTGCTCTTGCTATAGTTGGAAAATGTCTCTTGAATAGATTTTCCCATGAAGAATCTGTAGAAATAAACAATTCTTGATAAATTGACTTTTTGATGGGTCTCCTTGCTTGCAATGAGGGTCCAATGTATGGGACAGACTAAAGGTTTACATCAGGTGCTGTATGTCTTACTATACATTTAGAAGCTGTAGGAGACTTGTGACCACAGCACTCACCAGCATTTCCCGAATGCTCTTTTCTACCATGTGACGAGCCCCAGGTCTCTGGCCTCCGGCAGTGGCACAGCACTGGTAGGTCCCACTTGGGCCTTCAATAGGAGACCAAGTAGAAGAGATTCATTAGATGACCATGATCATCCAAAACATTACTTACAGTTATGTAGTAATAACAGAACATACACCATATTGTACATTACCTGCTCTCAGGGAACAAGTGATATAGATCAGAGATGAACCATTTACTAATTATATAGACACTTTCCTAGGATGCTACTTTGAGTACAGGCGTTTTTTCTCCAATTTAATGGTTACCTCTATGTGACATTTGGCAATCCATTCATGCAATAGCTTCTGCACCCCTTTGTGACTGTCCTCATATCCAAAGAGGCTGCACTGTCAGTTAACGTAAAGTCATCAACCAGGAAGAGAAGAACATTGGGTTGAGGATTTGGAGAAGCATCCCGTCTTTCAAGCACCCATAGAAGACATTAGTTGTCATCTTACAGGAGACTTTACCTACGGGATTGATGGCAACATTTCATACCGAGGAGTGGAGGTCACATCTTCATTAGTGGTGGCCACACAAATATCAATAAACAGCATCATGGGCTCATGGTTCTTAGTGTCCAGAGAGGCTTCAATGTAGAACAGGTCACCAAGCTGGAGGACCGGAGATACCTTGGGGGCACTCCAGTCCGCTAGAGGGAAAACTGGAGTTTTAGAAAGGCCAAAAGACTGCACACTGGCATCATAAGGTCTCCTTACCAGTCATGAGACACAAGGAGAAGGCGCTCTTCTAGAGTCACAGTGGTGCTATAGGGACTCCATGTTGGCATTACTGATCACATTACGGTGTCTAACGAAACCAAAATATACACGATTATATATCAACTAGTCTCCTTTCCATGAATATTTGTGGCCCCCTGTGTAATATATACTGTATACAGTCAGGAGGGGGATACAGTTGTTATATATGACCCCCCTGTATAATATATACTGTATACAGTATATATTACACAGGGGGGTCATATATTACGCCTGTACCCCCCTCCTGACTGTATACAGTATATATTACACAGGGGGGTCATATATTACCTGGTAGCCTTCTGGCCAAGAAAGCAACAATGAAACTAATGAAGGCCAGAAGACCAAGATAAACAAGCATACTCCAAAAAGCCAATGGTGAACCCTCATTACACTCAATGATTAGTACTCCTGTATTACTTTCCGATTTCACTTCTTGGAAGGGAGGAGAGAAGGTCAACCACATAATACAAAGAAAGATCTGAATAAGGAGACATGAGATGACTATGAGATATGATACACGGGGACTGGTCCATTTTCTTAATTGACTGCCTGGTCTTGTGGCCTTAAACGCTATGACAACCATAATGGTTTTTGCCAAGATGCAGGAGACACAAAGTGAGAACACAACACCAAAAGTCACTTGCCTTACAAGACACTTCTCAAACTGGGGGTAACCAATGAAGACTAAGGAACAAAGGAAACAGAGCATTAAGGACAACAAGAGAAGACAGCTTAAGTAGTAGTTATTCGCTCGAACTATGGGCGTTGTTCTGTAGTAAATAAAAAGTCCAAAAATGGCCACAGGAACCAATGATGAGGAGATGCTTGTTGCCGTCAAGGTAATCCCTAGTGGATCCTCATGTGAAAGGAATTCTTCAGTCTTTGGAACACAGTGATCCTGGGTGGGATTTGGCCACATATCCCAAGGACACTTGTAGCATTGAAGGGAATCTTCAAAGAAAATTTCAAAACCTTGTGTTAAATGGGTAGACAAGTTAAAAACTGATTATGGGCTTAGTATTTTTTGTTTCCTACCTGTTTCGTTGGATATCTCTCCATAAGTACATGGGATGCATTGAAAACAGCATAAAGGTTTGCCCGTTCTGGCTGCTTTCCTGAAGCCTGGTGGACAAATGGGGCTGCAAACCGAAGCAGGAACCTTGAAAGGATTTTGAAGAATATTTGAGAACAATACTACACAATATACATATAGTACTGCTGCTGATGGTTTATTAAATAAAAAAACATGGGCAATCTCCAAATTCAAAATTCCCATGCCCTTACATGCTTTGGAATATCATATTATTGATGACAAGGCATAGTGTTATACTTCAGGGGTTATTTATCATATGCCGGCTCTCGTGCCGTGGTGTCCGATAGCTCCGCTGCTGCTCTGTCGCGGACGGCTCCGGCCTTATGATGTATCCAGCGGGTGGCTGCGCAATGGTTATTCCTATGCCAGGCAGGGCATAGGGGTATAAAAATTTGAAAGCTGTAGTAAGTGCACCACCCACTCCCCTCCTCTGGCTGGCAACCTTACTCTTCATGCCTCTCCACGACCCTTTGGAGTGAAGGAGGCGGAAAGGGGAAATAATCACAACTGCTAGCAATAAGCTATTATTTGCGATTATTTCAGGGCTTCTACTGGCGTGGCGCAGAAACCCTGGTGGGTACCCTCAATCCTTCTAAACATACAATAGGCTGGCTTTTACACCTCTTTAAGAAGATACCGGAATGTTCTTCTCTAGAGGAGGCCGGGGGGAATCATCCAATAATGTTGTTATGTGATATTTCATTGAAAAAGCTTTTTCCCGCTCTGTACATTTACAGAATGTCATGTCTCTATGACCAATATAGTTAACTCTGGCTGTTTATAGAAGAAACCATAGCATCAATGGGCCAACTATTCAGCTCCACATCACGTATTGGCATATGAAGTGTGTGATTCACACAGGAAATATGTTCCTTATGCTCCTCACCTCATGTCTCCATCTACCCTGCCATATCGATTGTGAGCCCTCACATGCAGGGTCCTATTCCACATGTTTAGTTTTTCTCTTTTGTACTTACATTTGTTCACGTCTTAATATAACGTATGTCAATGCTCTATAAATACATAATAATAATATATTTCCAGCAGAGGCCAAGGTAAACTTGATGAAAGCAGAGACTTCATTTTAAAAGTGGTCACAAACCTGACAAAAAATCAGGCAATGTTTTTTGGACCCTTAGGACGGGTTCTTACTCATACTCAGTGGTCCAAAATGCATTACCTGATTTTTTTGTCATGTCTGTGATGACTTTTATTATGGATTATTGAAGTCTGCTTATCAAGTTTACCTTGGCTTGTTCTGTATATTTCCATTGTAGATCACACATTTCTTCTCTCCTGGTATAGGTCAATATGTCTTCTTCTCTGAGCACGACCATCATGACTACAGTACAATTGTTTCCTTTTCTGCTATACATAGATATATCATTATTTATTTTTAGAGTAATATTCATTCCATTAAGCTTTAGATTTGAGGTTACATACTGCCCTCACCTGTCTGATGTACCAATTTTCCCATTCCAACGTTGCCTAGCCTCCACTGAGGCCCGGCGCCAGCAACCGGATTAATTGTACCAGTGTCGCTTTAAGACACTGGTACAAACGATCACGTTCCGGGTCGTAGGACAATGGGGCTATGTAGGGCGGAGACAGTGTGGCTACTGGAGGGCGTCCCACTAAGGCTGTGTAGCACAGGGGCCTACTAAAACCTGGAGCCGGCCCTGCCTCCACCAGTCTCATCTCGTTGCTGCTCTTATCCATATGGGTACTCTCTAGCCAATCAATGAACACAATGATATCCTTCTACCTCGACCTGGGATTGGCAGCAGAGGTAACATAGTCCTGTGTTGGAGTGTCTGCAAGGCAACGGGGAGTAAGGACTGGTCAGCATCAGAACAAAATTTTTGAACTAAAATTCTTTTGCTGGACAATCCCAGTCGCTCCTTACCATTTCAATAGCCCTACTTGCTCTCAGTAATTAGAGATTTTTGTCCAACTTATTTGATTCTGAGAATCTTGGTAAAAAAACCTTTGGGCACTGGCCCATCTCTTACATTTGGGCTTGGCAAAATAATAATTGCCGATAATCAGAAGACCACTGTGGTCAATCTGTGGTCCCAACAAACACTGGTTATGGGATCCTACCTAAATACTGTTGATAAGCAGTAATCTAGTTGCATTACTACCCAGAGAGCATCAATGCTGTGAACAGCTACTCTGTGGGGGTGCTAGTCATTCAAGACCTTTAAGTTCTATTTATAGATTTTCTCTAATTCATGAAAGTGCTTAAAATTTGGCATGAATAAACAGGAAAGTCTAACCAGTATATCCATAGACTCTCACCCCAGGTCCTTCAGTCCTCCACTCTATATGACTGGCATTAATAGAGAAGACATTCCCACTGGTTATACTGGTATCGTAGCTGCCCACTTTGACCTGTCGGAGTTGCCCTCCTGGGCTTAGCTGCCAGTTCACTATGTCATACGCAGCCGGTGGATCTCCATTTTCATTAAAGAAGAGTTGTCTTCCACTGGACATGGTCAAACGTAACTTCTTCATGTAGTGCAATAACTATGTGGAAATGAAAGGACCATCTTAATCAAGCAAACACAAGCAGCATAACCTCTTTCTACCCTCTCACTGCCTATTTAAGTCATGAAAATGAAAAACAAAGCTATACCTTAAAATGACAAACAGTGCTTGGAGATCTTTGCCCAAAACATCCTAAACGCCAAGGGTAAATTACCATGATTGAGGTGTAGCAATTCTTCCAAACTTTGGTAAATGCTAAAGAACTGTATCTGAAATATAGCAGATGATGTCCATGTCTTCTTAAGCTATGTCTTATTGTGCTTACCGACTTTTTGGAAGAAATATAGCAATTGGCTTTCCAAAATGTCTCATCTTAGTAAATGTGACCCAAATTTACTAATAGTGCGAGTGCCCAAATTCCATGAACTGAATGTACTAATTTTTTTCAGGTGCAATCAGTTTAACGGTCATGCTACATGCTTATGTTGACTGGTCCGAATACTCAGTAGAACAACCCTTTCTGCACACAGTTTTGTGTTGTGACGTGCATAGTGCATCCACGAAACAATACTAGCGCAAACACAACATAAATAACTTCATAAAAAAGGTGCAACCAGTTTGTATTTATGTGCAGTCTACGCCTGAAAGTCTTTAGTAAATGTAGCCTAATTTCACCATTCTTCTGTTGACCTTGTACTAACCTGCCAAGGCTCAAAAGAGTCAATATCGGCACAGAGCCCATTGGTAAATGGTCCATATCCTTTCTTGCATTTACCCAAATCATCCAAAGCTTTTGCAATGACGTAAACTGCAGTATAGATGTTGTATGTGACCCTCAGACTAGAGATATCATTGTAACTGTTCCGGATGTTCTCAAGACTTTCTTGCCCGCTGCATTTTTTAATCGATGAGTTTGAAGGAACTTGAAATTTACAGCTAAAAACTTCCTCCCAGAATATCTTTATCCATTGATTTCCTATGAGCATGGAGGGATTGATCCTGTTGAGAAACCCTCCAAATCCTGGCATGCTTCCACTATGGAGGGCAAAACCAATGGTCCCGTAAAGAAGTCTTGAGTATTTACTTACTGACAAGAATGCTGAGGTAGCCCAAGCTTCACTGGCAATCCATACTTTCCCTGTGACGTTCTGCCTCAACATCTCATCTAGAAGGTAGACTAAGTCTATGTCAGTCGAGAAGATGACCACCGCTGTGGCTGTTGAATCCTTAACAACCCGAGCAATATTTGGGGCGTTTCGATCTTGCTGGCTAGAGATTATAGTCTCTGTGAAAGCCACACAAGCTCCAGCTTTTAGTATGTCTCTCTTAATCATCTGGATGCCTTGCTGGCCATAATCATTATCAATGGCCACTAGGCCAATCCAGGTCCAACCAAAGTGCAAAACCAGTTGTGCTAGGCCCCGGGACTGGAAGGCATCGCTGGGGACTGTTCTGAAGAATGAGCGGAACTGGATGCGGTCACTGAGGAGAGAACTTGTGGAGAAGTGACTGACCTGTTGGAAAATACAAGAATATCATGAGTACCGCCAGCAGCAGTTATTAGCTCACAGATACTACAATAAAACCTATTATTCAGATAATCACCACTCCATTCCATTAAGTGGTTGTCCTGGTATTAGGAGAAATCGAACATTAGGCCAGGCACAAATCTTATGAGTCCAGTGTATTCATGAGAAAACCATTTCCCCTTCCTGTCCCTGCCTTATCCTTGTCCTCTCCACAGTGATTGACCACTGGCTTCTGTGTATCTGGACTCATAAGCTACATCTTCAGAGTTCTCTCTCAAGGATTCCATTTACCAAGGTGTTTTTGTTAGCAGTCTATGTGTGCTACCATGCTAGGCTATCCTTACATAGCAAATTGTAGCCTTATAATTTTTTATTAAAGACACTGGGATATTAAAAAAAGGGAAATCCCATGAGATCTGCTCCCCATAGAAAATGCGGCAAAGCATATTTAACTTTAAAGATGTGCAAATGAACTGCAAGTGCTTCAAAGGACGCTCATTTCCAGTGCTGCTGGAGCCCAGAGGGGCTCTAGTGATGTCCCTGGGGGAACTTGCAGTTCATTTGCATATTTATAGAACTTGAAACCTTAAAAAAGAATTTGCACTACAGATCCTGCATCTCGTTTTCAAGATTTAGATGGTGCTTTAGTAATTACGATCCAAATGGTAGATTTCCTTTGAGGTTGTTGTTGCCCCAGTGCTAAACTTACTTGTGGATATCGGTATAGCCCCAGTATATGAGCTAAAAGCATTGTGTAGGTAGATATAGAATGGCCGATCACTGCAGCCAAGCGAGTGTCCTGCTCACATCGATAATTAGGCAGAGGACCATATCCAGTCAACAGTTGCAAGGTTCCTGATACTGCCCTCTGGAGGACTGTACAAGAGTCAAAGATCTGAAACCCTAAGGTGACATTGGGCAAGAAATCTGGGGTTTTGTTGATTTCCTCCACTGCAAAATGCACGGCTTGGACCCGCTGGTAGTTTTCAAACCTGAAACTAAGAACAATTAGAAATTTTAATTAGAGGTTTATACTAATTATAGAGGGACCCCAGACCTCCTCAATATTGATAGGCAGGAACTAAACTAGACTAAACTCTCTAACCCTTATCCTAGCCCTGATGTGACGTGACTTGGGCCTCAGTGAGGACTTCACAACTGGACCACCAACTTCTATGTGATATTTATAGCAGTGGTCAATTTTTATGTCCGGGTCTTGAGACGTTTTATGGGGGACACTGTTGTCTCAGATACCAATGTAAAAAACAATTATAAAAAGTCTATTGAGTAGATAACATCCCACCATAAGATAAGAGAGAAGTCTTACGTCTTGCAGAGGGCAGCGACTGGTCTCTCCTTGAACGTTATCTTTGTGAATACTTTGTCCACATGCACAGGCACCACCACCCCGATCATTATGCTGCCATCCAGGGCCATACCATCGAGCTCACTCCTGCTCAATCTGCAGCCATATTCAGTGCAATAACAGCGGTGTAAGATGTACGAGAATAAGAGAAGCCACATCATCTGCGACAATACAGAACGATCATCGGTGGAGAAGATATTGCATGGGTCCCACCTTTACATAAATTCCCTGGAAGAGAGTTGTGGAGAATTGTGTGATTATCCTAGATGGTAACAGCTTAGACACATCACTAGTATCTAATATCACATGACTAATATCATGGCATCATAGTAGTTGAGGTTGAAGCAAAACTAGGGCCCATGAAGTCCCTCCAATATTCCTAAAGTCCTCCTCCAGGGGACAAAACATAGAGGTGATGGCAATAAGCCCATAATGGGTTTTTTGTTCCCTTGCTCTAGAAATTAAATCTGTGGATCATTGTCCCTCAGACAGAGAATTTCTGGATTACATATGTGGTGCCACATTCCTCTTGGTGGTCACCCTTCCATTGAACAAACCCGTTACTCCTCACATATGTCCACCATGAAAAAAACATGGCATTTTTCAAAATTATTTCCACATTTTTCCAAAATTTTGAGGCACGTGATGTATGAGAGGTGAAGTGTCTCTGTCTTTCCTGCATCCCTTACTTGGTATTTGGAGATGTTGCTACTGAGTTGAGAAACCACAAAAGAAGCCCTGGATTCACGGGTCAGTGTCTATGAGTTTTCTATAGATGGTCTCACGTATAGTCTAGATCAAGGACACTGTGTTTGAGGATTGGACCATATACTTTATAAATGCTACATGACAAACTGTGTATGTTATCCATAGCATAACTATAAAAACGGTGTAGCCAATGTATCACTTGTAAAGCAACATAGGAACATGGAATGGATGGAACATTGAAGAACTTGGTGGTTCCCCAATGCATTGTATGTCATGTCTTTATGGTCTGTACCAATGTAGGCACTTAGAAGCATCCAGCAAGACAGTGGATGCCATGGATATACAATTAGGTCCCTGAGTCTTTCAATACCTCATATTAAAACATGGTCCCCATTATACTTAAAGGGAACCTGTCATCAAAATTTGGCTTAATAAACCACTACCAGTTTGTTGCAAGCAGCTGAGCAGCTTCTAGATCATGTTTCTTTCATGGCCTGGTATGATGTCATCATCCAGAAAATCAGCTTTGAAATAAGATGTAAATTGGTTTTATGAAGTCAAGGAGGTGGAGATTTTAACACTGAAGTCAAGGTTTCCCTTCCCTAGAACCCCTCCTTGACTGTTATTGGAATTAATAACAATAACTATAACTTAATAATAATAATCATGGTCCTTCTTCCAGGAACATCATTGACCCGATCTCCTGAAGTCCGGCACATGATGTCAATTACATGGGAGGAGGTGTTCAGAGGCAGGGAGAGCTTGACTTCAGTATTCAACACCCCACCTCCCTGACTTGATGCAACCAATTAACATCTCACTTCAAAGCTGATTGTCTGGATGATGACACCAAGCTGGGCCATGAAAGAAACATGATCTAGAGGTTGTTCAGCTGCTCGATAACATCCTGGAATTGGTTTATTTCTGATGATGGGTTCCCTTCAATTATTAAAGTAAGGGTAAGGATCTTCATATTTTTAAATACTATATGTGAATTATTCACTTTAATGGTGGGGTATGGGCAGAAAGCTTGAAGGTGACATCTCAGGCCAGTCTGAGAGGATGTTAGGCCAAGTGTCATGGACATGATTTTTGTGGAATACGTTTTAAGTATTTCCTATACATTAATGTCCTAGATTTCTCTACCCTCCTCATCTTGTCCCATCCACATGATACAGAACCTGTACCATAGATACAGAGTCTCGGAAGTATATCCCCTCCAGACATGATAATATTACACCTCGGTGTACAATCCACTTACCTCATGTCTCTCTCACGTTCTGCTCGTTATCCACCCTCACTCTTTATATGAGACGCTACCGTCCATCCGGGGAATTGGCCTGTCTGTCAGAGATGGAAGTGGGAATTTCTCTACAAGCTCATTCCCAGTTCAGACATTAGCGTCTTCCAATTTACTGTAATTAAATATAATGATATAACAAGACAACGAGTTGTGTGAGCCGAGGGATCGTCTGCCTTTTGGACAGGATACAACGTTCTCTCCTATAATCCAAGATCGGTGACCACACATATACAGAGGCTCCTGAATACATCAACTATTAGCCCATTTATTTTTTTATTGTTTTCTTTATCATTTCTAACGAACCCAGAGTAAAATATTATTATTATAGTAAAGAAAAGCTCTCAAACCGGAAATAAACAACTCACAAGGTCTTTGGTGTCAGAATTTGACTTGTGGAGTTGGGATCAGCTTTGGGTGGACTTGGAAATAGAAACGTAATATTCCACCTCCTGGTTCCAAGTGGAGTTTCAAGGGGAGTAAAATATTCCTATAATAGCTGAAGATGTGAACTCATTATCAACCTATCCCAAAATCCCTTCCTCTGCAGCTCATGTCTCCTCTACACTTCACTTCCTGGTGTCTCCCGACAACCATGAAATCATTGGAGATGCCAATATAACAGACAACAGGTTGTGGATCCCTTGGTCTATCCCACTGGTTTGGTTTTGGGCCCCCATGGAGCCCATATCACTGTAAACCTCCAGTCTTCACCCTCTTGCCCCTATAGGGATCTGGAAATCTTTGTGCAGGGATCTTATAGGATGGTCCCGTTTTGGATAGCAGATGGGTTAGAGGACATGGGTGTGAAGCATAACTGGTCAGGCAATGCAGTCACAGTCCAGATTTCAGCGCAGACTACAATCCAGCAGTCCAGCAGCAGTTTAAGTAGAGTCTGGGTACAAGGCAAGGGTCAGGATGGGCATTAACGGTTTCAGGGTGCCATCTTGCTGTAGTCTTCATGAATGGATCAGGAAAGCTCAATGGCAGATAAAAAAATGAGGTAAACAAAGTAGAGGAAAGAAATCAGATAACAACAGAATCCAAACTTTGTAGAGACCTAGCAGCCAAGGGGCACAATGCTCAGGTTACCTTCAAGGTCAGACAGGAATTGGCTTGCTCTGCTCAACACCATCTTTGTAGAGTCTTAATCATGGGTGACAAATGGGTGCTTATTCATTTGTGTCTTATGGTGGTTTATTAGTTATTTTGTTTACCTGATCATTATTAGTGATGTGTGGATACATATTAGTTTGGACCCACTTACATGTCATCAATGCTTCTCGCCACCATTATGCGGATGATCGCCACTGCCCATGAAGTCATTGGGGAACGCCAATCCTCCCCAAAATGGGGTCATGCTGCGTCGCTGGCATGTAAGTGCCGGTGTTCATGCGCCGGATAAATTTACGTACTTTGCCAAGGGCATTTAAACAGCTGCCAGCATCGGTCGCAGGCTTTTCCGGCTGTTGATTGGCTCAGACCACAACTTCTGACGAAGGACCCAAACCTGCCAAAGTTTGCACATAACTGAACTGTACGGTTCTGGTCTGCGCAACACTAGTCAATGTATATCTGGTACCTGCATCACAGGCCACTGATGTCACATCCATGAGCAACGTGGCCTATGTCCATATCAATCCCATTCAAATAACAATACCAATCAAAGCCACTATACAATGTGCTGTAGTAGATCCTGAACTTTTCTCAATAAATACAAAATGGGTCAAAGTTGGCGGCAAGTTATTGGTTGTTGTAACTAATGGAGGGTGTTAGACCTCATGGTGGTGAAGAGGCTGAGCTATAAAGGTGTCTAGTCTGGAGGATGTGGTAATGGTGATGTCATCAGGGTTCCTCGTGGTTAACCACCTATACAAGGAAGTCAGTATGGTCATAGCAGCCTCTAATGCATGTTCCACCACATTGTTCCTGCCTTATTCATGATGTGCTGTAAGTCAGGCAGCTGAAACTATCACAGCATTAGTAAATCCAATGGCCTAATACATCATCTGGCTTCTCCTGTGAACAAGTGGTGCCTGCTGTGACAAATTTATGCAATCCGTAAATGTCACCACATCTTCCTTCTGCTAGGTAGTAATTACATTCATGATAATGTAATAATGAATCTCTGTTTCATTGGGTTTTTTTCATTTTTTTAATTTGGATGTCTAAGAAGTGAACCGGTGTTAAAATAGAGAATTGGGGTACACGCTCTGAAATTGGGTGCAGAATACATACTCAGGTGTTCCGGTTCAGGTTTCTGGATCAGGTTGGGGTTCTAGATGAGGCTGGATACAGTTCCAAGGTACAGGTTCCCATTCAGGCTGGGGTTCAGGGAACAGGTTCAGGCTGGGGATCCAGGCTCAGGTATGGGTTCAGGTTTTCTGATCAGGCTGGGGTTCAGGGGTACTGGCTCAGGTAGGATACAGGCTCAATACAAGTTCGGGGTTTCAGGTCCAGCAAAACACAAACAAACAGAAGTACTGCAAGTCACAGGATAAAGTATAACCAGCCGGGAGTAATCTATCCAGCTCCTCTACACCCCCGTGTTTATACCCTGCATCACTCAGCACAGCTCAGACTCAGGCAACCTGCACACAACGAGGAAAGAAGAAAGTGTGCTTTCTACAACGAGCACATCTCCTCATTCGCCTCTATAGACTCATGGGCACTGTATGCCAGTATGGGAATCCAGGACCTCTGTTATTCCTACCTGAGGGGGTCTGGATGGGTGACTAAATACACATCCTGTATTGGAAATACAGAATAGGAAGGGTTATACATCTGTTGTCCACCATCTTGGGGGAAGGGACAGAGGAGAGACTTATAAGGGGATGATAGTGGAGGACAGAAGAAGAAATCTTCCATGGAAACCAGCTAGGAAAGGAAGAAGAAAAATCTTCCCTACAGACCAACTAGGAAAGGAGAAAGAATCTGCCCTGAATACCAGCAAGGAAGGGAGAAGGAGCTAGGAGGATCACCCCACAGACTATATCACCTTCCCGGATTGGGCTGAGTACCTGTATCTCTGTACCCCTGCTTCCCTGTTTCCAACTATTAACCTATCTCTGTACCCCTGCTTCCCTGTTTCCATCTATTAACCTATCTCTGTACCCCTGCTTCCCTGTTTCCAACTATTAACCTATCTCTGTACCCCTGCTTTCCTGTCAATCTCCCTGTCCCCCTTCGTTCTCTGTAATAATAGGGATAGTTAGGTGTAAAGCTCATTATATGTGTGTGTGTGTGTGTTTATATGCATTGTGGTGGGTTGGATTCTGTGGGTTTGTGGGTATTGTGATTAACATTGTATACTTCTAGTGTGTTAATAAATATTATTGGTATTAACCCTGAGTGTGGTAAATTATAGTGTACAACACAGAGACTAGAAACAGAAGATATAAAATATAGTAAACAGTACAACGAGGAAGGTAGTGATATTAATCGTTATATTGCATAACAACTTATAGAACTACCAGGTTCCTACAACAGGCACAGATGGGAATCTCACTGCCCGAGATGTAAAACATACAGCAGGTCCCATTCCTGCTCGTTTTTGAGTCCTAGGCAGTCATTTTCAATTTTTATCAGCACACAAGTGAAGATCACCCACAGATGACGCATGAAATACAAATAAAGGTCCACAACACCCTTGTTTGCATCCCCTATAACCACATACGTCGTATGCAGGTAGCCGGAGGGTGCAGTCACACGTGGCGTTAACGCAAGAATTATGAACCTCAATACAACAGCGGAGAAGAAGAGATTTGCCTTATTACATTGCTGTTAACATTTTCTAAACATAACCATTAACACATGTGTTAACATAGCATTAACAAAACACATACATAAACACAGAGACTTGTGTGGTTATATGGGTTGTAAACAAGGGCAAGCAAATGTTTGTGTGCAAGGAGCCTAATGCCTCTTTCACATGAACGTATGCTCGCCCAGGGTATGGAATATACCCGTGGTCACCCCTCCCCTGTCCATAGGGAGAAGTGTGGCACAGTCATTCATACGGGGAGAGATAGACCAAGCTCTATCTTTTTTCCCATGTATGGTACAGTATGATGGGTAAAAAGTCTTTTCAAATGGTTGAAGGTATTGCCCATTGAAATGCATGTGGTTGTATGCTACCCGTACCGAAACGTACAACCGCAAAAAAACATTCTTGTCAAAGGGGCCTCACACTGAGGTCCAGGCTGAGCCATCCTGCTTTTCAGGGCACAGATACTGCAATGCTGCGAGGCTGCTCCAATTCAGACAGTCCTGATAACAGTTTATCAATCGCTAATCGTGAAGTCCCACAGAAATCATTGAAGCGCAAGATGAAATCATGGAGGAGGACTGCAGAGACATCACCTCATGTACCTGTGGTTTTTGTTGATGTAAATAGTTCCCTGCAGATATTGAGCAGTGTATGTGCTACACGTGGCCTTAGTGTAAAAGGATTACCCATAACAAGGCTTTATCACGTACAATGGCCATATAATAAGTCATAATCATAAGATCACTGGTGGTCAGACAACTGGGACCTTTATTAGAGTTGAATGGTGATCAATAGTGTTGAGCTGAGCCGAACTGCAAAGTGTGGATTTGCACCAAACTTTGTGGGTATAGGTTCCAAGGACCCCACCTTAATTAGAAGTTTGGGTTCGTCTCAGCACCGATTGCGGCACAAACATACCGGCGGCAAAGGGCATCATTTGGGAATGTCGATTTTCCCCAAAATGGCGGTGCGCATGGCAGCAGCAATTTAAATGCTGCTGGCAGTTATGACCTGCACCATACTGTCATCACTAGTGGTCAAGTGTGCACACTACTATTACCACAGGGCACTTAGAGACCCCTGCTCCGATAGTAAGTGACTCAGGTTTAGCTGTAGTAGACACACTTGGGGGAGGGCCCATAAGTCAGGGATGGTTCATAGGTCCCCCAACCACAAACTTCAAAAGGTGGGCCCCTTTGTCCACCCGTGACCCTGCCAGTGATGGTTACCCACAGACTCGTGTCATTCCGTCATCCTACTGCAGTGGCGAAGATGAAAGGAGGAGCACTGGTAGGTAACTAAGCTTATTGTTTCACAACTGGCAACTATTTATATGAACTAATTATGGGTATTATATATATTGGATAAAAACTGATAGGGAGCCATAGGGGAGCACTGTATATAAAAAATAACTCAAGTAACAGTCCCTATAATAGGTATTTTCTATAATATTTATATTTGTTGGAACTCTTATTATTCTATAGGGTGCTAAATACAATATAAAAATATAGGAGGGCACTGTGTCCTTTAGGGCATCGGGCCAGTATAAGATATACATATTGCCATTTATTAATAATGTGCCAACAATTAAAGTAGGTCGGGTAGAGGCTTTTTGCATGTTCCTATAAATTGTTTTATTATATGACACGCATTTTATATTTGACTTAAAGCACTGAAAACAGAGATAAAAATAATAAAAAAGAAATCCAAGGCAAATCAATTACCCAAATTTTTCTGTTTCCCCATCAGTTTCTCTCTTGAGTTCATGTTGGGTCGGAATACAATAATAAAACATTTGGGCAGGAACATACAAATAACCAAACCCCATGATGAAGATTGGATTGCAAAGATCTCCATGGCCACCACATATTTTCCCCGTGAACTGAGAGATGCCGGGATGTAGGACATCCAGACGCTAAGGAAGGCCAACATGCTGAAGGTGATGAACTTGGCCTCATTGAAATTGTCTGGTAGCCTTCTGGCCAAGAAAGCAACAATGAAACTAATGAACAACTATTAACCTATCTCTGTACCCCTGCTTTCCTGTCAATCTCCCTATCCCCCTTCGTTCTCTGTAATAATAGGGATAGTTAGGTGTAAAGCTCATTATATGTGTGTGTGTGTGTGTTTATATGCATTGTTGTGGGTTGGATTCTGTGGGTTTGTGGGTATTGTGATTAACATTGTATACTTCTAGTGTGTTAATAAATATTATTGGTATTAACCCTGAGTGTGGTAAATTATAGTGTACAATACAGAGACTAGAAACAGAAGATATAAAATATAGTAAACAGTACAACGAGGAAGGTAGTGATATTAATCGTTATAGGGCATAACAACTTATAGAACTACCAGGTTCCTACAACATTGGCGAGCCAGGCCCGACTGTTAATTAATTTGTTCTTATGTGTTCATTAAGTTTAGCTGTTTTATACTGTGAACTAAGATAGGTAGAAGCACGGACAGGTGACATTGGTACACGGTGTAGTGTCGTGTTATACTGTGTGCAAGGCCTTGAAGTTCGGACAGGTATCACAGCTGTGCTTGAGAGGACAAGGAAGAATTAATAACAGAGAACCTATTTTAATTTTTTTGTGTACTGTTGTATGATTATTAATAATTTTCTGTTTTCTTTGCAAATCTGTGTGAGGCTCTTTGACAAGGAGTAGTTGGAAGAGAAATCCATCAGGGTGTCGTTCCACTGCATCAATGTTGGTGTTCATCTTGTACGGTTGAAGTCCAGCTGGTCGGGAAAAGGCGGTCCGGAAGATAAAGGACCTTTTTCAAGCAGCGCAGACAAAGAGGACAGCACCAACAGTGGAGATGGAACAAGTAAGTATGGATCTTTCCACACTGTTGAAGTTGGCTAAGAATAGTAAATTTAACCCAGAGCCGCCCACATCATACAAGTCAGCTGAAACGCTGTGGTCTGATTTGTTAGAACAAATGCAGAATTATGACAAGGAATATATGAAGAAGCAGTCAATATTAAATAAGGCTACTAAACGGCTCCACATGCTGGCGAAACTTATTTATGTTTATAATGAGACACTGTGGAGGCCAGAACATGGTGTTTTGGTGTCAAGTAATAAATGCCCAGAATCTCACTGCAAATGTTGTGTCTATAACGCTAAGCAGGTTTGTGCTTTACAGACACAACTGGCAGAGAGTGTGAATCTGGAGTCAAAACTGATAGAAATTGGAAAGCACAATGCTGATATTGAGGCACAGTTGACTCAGTCCTATACTGAGGTCAAAAGATTTAAGGATCAGGCAGCATCTACAGATGTAGTGATTGCTAAGCTCAATGATGAACTTGCAGCCCGGTCTCAACTGATATCTAGCTTGCAAGACATCATTAGTAATTTTTCCAAAATTGTGCCAGCCTCGTCTTATACCTTAAAGTCAAGGCTAGAGTCCTCAGAAGTTTTGCCCTCTGCAGGGCAAAAAGGGGGGAGTAGAGCTGGCAACAGATTAAACATCCCCAACAGTGATCCTAGCCAGAAAGGTAAAGGTAAAACATTGCTTTCTGGTATAGTAAGGACATGTAAAGGTAGGATTGTCAGAAGTGCATCCCTAGCTATGGAGAAGTTTAGAAGATGTAGAGACAATCTTAACTGTCCTAAGCCAAGTATGAAAGGTATTACATGTTTTTCTTGTGGTGGCTTAGGTCATATAGCTAAGGATTGTAAATTGGCAACTAGGGAAAGGCAGAAGAAACACTGCTTTGTAAAATGTTTTAAATGTGGCAGCTTTGGTCATATTGCTAGACATTGCTCGTGTGCAAGTAGCTGTAAGGTGTCTAGAAATGTCACCATAGAAAATTCATCAGTGTGGCACAGAGAAAATGGCTATAAAAAAGTTTCTTCACAGCCACATGTGCCCCACCATGTGCTAATGATTCAAAGTGACCAACTAAAACTGGGGAGGATAATCACAAGTAGGCCCTAAATTACATTCTGTGGTCCTGTCTATGTGGTGTCTGTTTGTGATTACTCATTGTCTTTGGTTTTATGTGTAACTTGTATGTGTAATGTTTGTTTTCTAGTGATAGATCCATATATGTCAACTGCACCCTGTAGGCATATTGTATGCCGAGGGATTCAGGGGGATGTAGGCCCCAGACAATTTAAAGACCAATTGAAATGTTAAAGTTATACTGCAACAACTCTGGTAGAATACTATGAAATGATTTGCAGCCTAGTAAAACTAGAAAGCTTATACAGAGCCGCAGTGTGAAGGTACAGGCTGATGTACTGGATCAAATACATAATCAGATAGAGGGATCTTCTTCCATACAATCATTTATGTTTACCATTATGGGGACAGTTGTGTACAGGAGGTGGCATAACACAACTTTGTTGTCTATGCACAATGGGTATTAGATACTGTAATGGTAATGGCAGATACTTATCCATAGAGTTAGAATATGGTATGTAATGGAGTGGATTCTCCAATAGTTGTTGTATGGTAGGGACCCCTATGACTGAGGTATACTGTGGGAGATATAAATTTCCTGGTGGGGAGTGTCCCAGAGGCAGATATATTAACTTTAGCATCAATATAGATGGTTTGTTTAAATTGCTGTTAAGTATATTAAGGAGGGTGCTGGACATTTACACATTGGATTTATCTTGTCAAATGTAAACTTATTTGGAACATAGTATCACAGGATGAAACTAACTGCTCAAAAGGAGGAGAACTCCTCCCAGGAGGCCGTTGTTCCTTTCATTTATTTTTAGGTATTGATGTAGCAGATCTGAAGGAAAGAACATCAATTAACCCTGAAAAGTGTGTGGATATCTGTCCAAATGAAAATCAAGGACTTTGACCAGATAAAGATTGCAGGGATTGTCCATGTCCTGGAGAAAAGGCTCTGCGGTGTTCTGCTCAGAGAGACTGTTTGGATACAGCCCCAAAGCAACTTTGTTCTTTGATATTGTCTATGTGGTGTCTGTTTGTGATTACTCATTGTCTTTGGTTTTATGTGTAACTTGTATGTGTAATGTTTGTTTTCTAGTGATAGATCCATATATGTCAACTGCACCCTGTAGGCATATTGTATGCCGAGGGATTCAGGGGGATGTAGGCCCCAGACAATTTAAAGACCAATTGAAATGTTAAAGTTAAACTGCAACAACTCTGCTAGAATACTATGAAATGATCTGCAGCCTAGTAAAACTGGATAGCTTATATAAATCAGCAGTTTGAAGGTACAGGCTGATGTACTGGATCAGATGTATTAAATAGAGGGATCTTCTTCCATACAATTATTTATGTTAATCATTATGGGGACAGTTGTGTACAGGAGGTGGCATAACACTACTTTGTCGTCTATGCACAATGGGTATTAGATACTGTAATGGTAATGGCAGATACTAATATGTAATGGAGTGGATTCTCCAATAGTTGTTGTATGGTAGGGACCCCTATGACTGAGGTATACTGTGGTAGATATAAATCTCCTGGTGGGAAGTGTCCCAGAGGCAGATACATTAACTTTAGCATCAATATAGATGGTTTGTTTAAATTGCTGTTACAGACATTGAGAAGGGTGCTGGATGTTTACTCAGTGGATTTATCTTGTCAAATGTAAGCTAATTTGGAACCTAGTAATACAGGATGAAACTAACTGCTCAAAAGGAGGAGAACTCCTCCCAGGAGGCCATTGTTCCTTTTATTTATTTTTAGGTATTGATGTAGCAGATCTGAAGGAAAGAACATCGATTAACCCTGAAAAGTGTGTGGATATCTGTCCAAATGAAAATCAAGGACTTTGACCAGATAAAGATTGCAGGGATTGTCCATGCCATGGAAAAAAGGCTCTGCGGTGTCCTGCTCGGAGAGACTGTTTGGATACAGCTCCAAAGCAACTTTGTTCTTTGATATGCTAATTTGCCCAATGACAGTGATTCTTCTATTCCTGGTCTCTGTTATGTATAATGGACTATTTTCAAGTTAAAATTAGAGAGGACTGATCAACGCTCACAACAGAGACAGAAAGAGCATCATGGACTCATAAGAGGTCAGACGTTAAGATAACTTGATGACTACAGACTACAGTCCTTACCCTAATCGGGCTAATTTTTATATTTTAATGATGGGAATTTGTGTGTTTTGTGGATAAGGGTGACACAATATTTAGAGTGTGCCTGTGTTATTAATATGTGTAGAGACCTTAGGGACAGGTAAGGTATCCCTACACCACGGTGAGTAATTGCCTTTTAACCTTATATATGGTATGACTAATAACAGGATGGATTGAATGTCAGGTATTGGGGACACGGGAGGCAATGCCCCTCCCCACAATTTGACCTTAGGTTCTGAGACATCGCCTCCCATTCTAGTCAGCTGTTTTGCCTTGGTAAAGATCCAGGTTTTCTGTCCATGGATACCACTTCAATCAAGCTTCTTCGTTGTTCTTCGTTTAACACCTCTGATGAAAAGTTGCTGCCTGTGTGACAGATTGGATGATGACTCTACATGACCATAACACCAGATCAAGGGTGGTGCTGCATGTGCTAAATGGCCTTTCTCTCAAACCTGCCTGTGGGAAGTATTAAAGAAGTCCTATATTGCTCAGGATGACAATTGAGATTGGCTACAGAAAGAGACTGGCAACACAGACAAGGTCAACCAAAGAGACTCATACCATAGTAAAGGACTGTGATTCAGAGAGGAAGAGACAAGAAGCAGATGACGTTCTCTGTGGGCAGAGGATACTGGGTTACAGTGACGGGCAGGAAGGTGGCTCTGTGGGAAAGTGATGTCTTGGTGCCTAAATGCAAAATTATACTTCATTCCATCCTGAATCATTACCAGGGATAAATATGGTTGAATAGGCAAATACGGTTCAACACAACACTTCCCTCAAATTTTAATTGTCGAGTCCCCGACAACAGGGCGATTGTAAAGGGAAGTGTCTATTCATGTACATAGGTATTTGTGTATATATATGTATATATATATGTATAAAATGTCTCTCTGTCATATTCCATTCCCCTGGGAAAGAACACAGCTGCTTTCTTACTCAGGATGTGGTGAGGGCAATCTCACATATCTGTATCCTTGGACAGCAGGGTGTCAACCCCCTTTTATTATGGGAATGTCACTCAAACTCTCCAGGGACAGTTATCTAGAGATGCTTCACACCTCTATGCCAGTATGGGAATCCAGGACCTCTGTTATTCCTACCTGAGGGGGTCTGGATGGGTGACTAAATACACATCCTGTATTGGAAATACAGAATAGGAAGGGTTATACATCTGTTGTCCACCATCTTGGGGGAAGGGACAGAGGAGAGACTTATAAGGGGATGATAGTGGAGGACAGGAGAAGAAATCTTCCATGGAAACCAGCTAGGAAAGGAAGAAGAAAATCTTCCCTACAGACCAACTAGGAAAGGAGAAGGAATCTGCCCTGAATACCAGCAAGGAAGGGAGAAGGAGCTAGGAGGATCACCCCACAGACTATATCACCTTCCCGGATTGGGCTGAGTACCTGTATCTCTGTACCCCTGCTTCCCTGTTTCCAACTATTAACCTATCTATGTACCCCTGCTTCCCCGCTTCCATCTATTAACCTATCTCTGTACCCCTGCTTCCCTGTTTCCATCTATTAACCTATCTCTGTACCCCTGCTTCCCTGTTTCCAACTATTAACCTATCTCTGTACCCCTGCTTTCCTGTCAATCTCCCTGTCCCCCTTCGTTCTCTGTAATAATAGGGATAGTTAGGTGTAAAGCTCATTATATGTGTGTGTGTGTGTGTGTTTATATGCATTGTGGTGGGTTGGATTCTGTGGGTTTGTGGGTATTGTGAGTAACATTGTATACTTCTAGTGTGTTAATAAATATTATTGGTATTAACCCTGAGTGTGGTAAATTATAGTGTACAACACAGAGACTAGAAACAGAAGATATAAAATATAGTAAACAGTACAACGAGGAAGGTAGTGATATTAATCGTTATATTGCATAACAATTTATAGAACCACCAGCGTCCCATAACACCTTTGTTCATAAAGCTATTAAATATCCTTACTAAATATGGGGCTAGTTTATCCTTGTGTTGTTTATAATATTCATTCGAGAAGCCGTCAGGCCCAGGAGCTTTATTGCTCTTAAGTGAGGATATAGCTTTTAAAACTTCTTCAGATGTAAAAGAGGATGCCAACATATTGGCTTCATCTATTGAGAAGCTAGGTAGATTTAGCTGTTCCAAAAACCTGCAGATATCGCTCTCCATAGGCTGTGGCGCTTGTGAATCAGTGGCTAAATTGTACAAATCCCCATAATATTCTGCGAATACATCTGTGATACCTTGAGGATCCATAATGCGGACTTTTTGTTTGTTATAAATGAAGGGGATTCGGGACTTAGCTGCTCTAGCTTTGAGACACCTTGCCAACAGAGTGCCAGGCCTGTTTCCAAGCCAATAATATGAAATTTTTAGTTTCCTCATAGCAAACTCATATTTATGAGCGTTCATTTCTCTAAGTTGGCTCCCAATTGTAGTAATTTCTGCTGCTCTGTCTGGTGTATAGTTTTGTTTGTTAAGCCTGTGTAGTTCTGCTAGTTGAGACAGTAATCTGTTTTCATTTTCTGTATGGGTTTTCTTAGCGTGGGGCGCTTGTTTTATATAATGCCCTCTTAAAGTGGCTTTGTGCGCGCACCAGAGTGTGGGGTCGTCCACTGCTCCATCGTCATTTATTCTAAAGTATTCTTCCACTTCTTTCTTTGATGCTACTTCATACTTAGGATGATGGAGTATGTAATTATTGATACGCCACACTCTATTGGTTGGAGTGGAAAATTCTTCTCTTATAGTTAATTCTATAGGGGCGTGGGCAGACCAAGATATAACCCCTATAGAGGTTTTATCTGCCAGTGGTAAGACCCATTTATCTAATAAGAAATAGTCTATTCTGGTATATACCTTATGTGAATTGGAAAAAAAAGTGAAATCCCTTTCAGTAGGGTTTCTTGTCCTCCAAACATCATATAGTTCATTCTGGGATATGGTTTGGGCATATGGCGTAGGTTCTGGCACTCTGCTGGCAGATGTGGAGTCCATTGATGGCCATAGTGTCTGGTTAAAATCACCTGCCATAATTAAATATCCTTTTTTAATCCTATTAACCTTATTTAGAAGTTTCCTAATAAATGTGTGTTGCTTCTTATTAGGCCCATAGACTGACACAATGGTGTATTGTTGGTTATTAATTAAACAAATAATCGCTACAAACCGCCCTTTCTCGTCCGTTAGGGACTCTTGTAGTTGGAATGCTACAGAGTCTCTAATGTCTATAGCTACCCCTCCTTTTTTACCCACAGCTGGGGCCTGATATATGATGGGAAAATTCTTGTTTTTAAGGCGAAAGCAATCATTCTGATTAAGATGCGTCTCTTGAAGACACAATATATCGTTGTGATGCTTTTTTACTGTCTCCCATATTAGGGATCTTTTGTATGGTGAATTCAATCCTTTCACGTTAATTGACAAGAATTTAAGTACCATCTTTCTGAGTATGTAGTAAATTCTTAAACTTTTGCTGTGGTACAATCAGGAGATGCTGAGCCCCCCGGACTAGACTCGCATCCCTATTTCTACAGTAGCACTTAGGATCTCTCATTACTTGCATACCTTGATGACCATAAACCAAGGGGATAACAACCAAACTAGGTAAATACTTTACCATGTCAACAATAAAAAAACAAAACAAAAAAGTGCAAATGTTCATTCGGGTTCTAGATCCTTGAAGACCGGATAAAACGTGTCCGCGGCAGTCGACACGTAGTCATCACTAAGAGGACCACAGTTAAAACCTGTAAAACAAGGCATGACCTTTGTAGGTGGAATAAGTGAGGTAGAGTTCTTTCAATCAAGTAGCCCTCTTCTTTCCATATGCGACTGTACTCCATTCTTCCTGAATACGAGGTGGCGATGGGCGTTTTGGAGGGTGAACCTCTACTTCTTCCTCAGTTAGGTTCCACTTCTTACAGAAATGTAGAGCCTCTTCCGGAGAGTTAGCCACCAATTTCGCACCATTCTTGTTGATCAGCAACTTAACCGGGAAACCCCAACGGTACTGTATGCCATGTGCTCTAAAAATGGCTGTGCTTTGATGAAAGGCTCGGCGTCTGGCCAATGTAGCCGCAGAGAGGTCGGCATAGACAGAGATATCCTTGAAGCGAGGCGATAAGGTGGGTTGAGATCGAGCTGCCATTGCTATTTTTTCTTTGATATGGTAGAAATGGATTCGCGCTATGACATCCCGCGGGACATCTCCCGCCAAGTGCTTTGGCTTAGGCAGTCTATGGGCTCTGTCAATTATTAGGTCAGTTTGTGAAGCTTGCGGTAAGAGCAATGAAAAATAATCTGTCAAGTATTCTGTTAGGTCATCAGGTTTAACTGACTCGGGGACTCCCCTGAAGCGGAGGTTGTTTCTTCGTGACCTATCCTCCATATCTGCCAGCTTGGCCTGCATAGATTGCAGTTGTTCCGCCATTGAGATGACATCTGCCATGTCATTGTGGGCTGTTGTTATTTCAGCCATTTTATTCTCTATATGAGATGTTCTTTCCCCTAATGAGGATATTTCTGTTAAGAGATCCAAGGTACTCCGCATTCCCGGATGACCAGCCAGTACCGAGCAATGCGTCTCCTCCAACACTCTCAAACGACAAGAAGGAGGAACAAATAATTTGCCTTCCGGAAGGTCTTTAGGTGCAGATCTTTATCCTGCTAAAATTTGAGAGGAGAGGTGGGAGGAGACAGCTGCCAGCACAACCCCTGGAGACAAAATATTACTGTCAGCAGCCTCTGGAAGCTCAGGAGTCCCGAAGCTACGGGACAAGGCATCAGCCTTCACATTTTTTGACCCCGGTCGGTAGGTGACCACAAAATTAAAGCGAGAGAAAAACAAGGCCCACCTAGCCTGACGTGAGTTCAAGCGCTTAGCAGTATCCAAATAAACTAAGTTCTTATGATCCGTGAGCACAGTTATCAGATGAAGAGCTCCCTCCAAAAAGTGTCGCCAGACTTCAAACGCCCACTTGATGGCAAGGAGCTCTCGATTACCAATATCATAATTCCTCTCACAAGAAGAAAACTTTTTAGATAAATATGCACAGGGTCTGAGTCTGGTAAGAGTGGAGGACCCCTGAGACAACACTGCACCTACTCCAACCTCGGAGGCATCTACCTCTACAACAAATGGCTGAGAGAGGTCAGGTTGAACCAAAACTGGGGCTGACGAGAAAGCCGCTTTTAGAGTTTCAAATGCAGAGCAAGCGGCAGGAGACCAATTACTCGGATCAGCACCCTTACGGGTTAGATCCGTGAGAGGTTTGGCGATCACGGAAAAGTTCTTAATAAAGTTCGATAATAGTTAGCGAAACCCAAAAAACGCTGTAAGGCCTTAAGATTGGTAGGCCAAACCCAGTCCGTGAGCGCCTGAACCTTTCTCGGATCCATCTGTACATCAGAGGGAGTAACAACATAACCTAAGAAGGAAACTTTCTGGACACAAAAAACACACTTTTCCAGTTTAGCGAAGAGATGGTTTTTGCATAACCTGGTAAGTACTTGACGGAGATGTTGCTAGTGTGAAACCATATCAGGAGAGAAAATCAAAATATCGTCACCATAAACAATGTAATCATGAAAAATGGAGTTCATAAACCCTTGGAACACCGCTGGGGCATTACTCAAACCAAAGGGCATAAACAGGTATTCAAAGTGTTCCAAAGGTGTATTAAATGCGGTCTTCCACTCATCCCCTTCCCGGATGCGAATCAGGTTATAAGCCCCTCTGAGATCCAATTTAGAGAAAACTTGGGTACCAGAAACCTGATTTAAGAGATCCGGGATCAAGGGGAGAGGACCTGAGTTTTTTACAATTATCTTATTTAATTCTCTATAATCAATGCACGGCCGTAAACCACCATCTTTTTTCTCAACGAAAAAGAACCCGGCCCCAGTGGGCGACTCAGAGGGACGGATATGTCCGATTGCCAAACTCTCATCAATATAACTCCTCAGTGACCTCAGTTCTGGTACCGACAGGTTATATATATGACCCTTTGGCAATCTAGCATCAGGAAGAAGGTCAATTTTACAATCAAACTCCCTGTGAGGAGGAAGGACTTGGGACAAGGGTTTTGAAAACACATCTGAGTAATCAGAAAGAAAACCTGGAAGACTCTGATCTTCTGCCACCACTGTACATAATGAAACTCTGGTCAGGTGATCCTTACAGTGAGGATCCCAATACTCCAAGCATACTCCAAAAAGCCAAAGATGAACCCTCATTACACTCAACAATTAGTACTCCTGTATTACTTTCAACCACATAATGCAAAGAAAAATCTGAATAAGGAGACATGAGATGACTATGAGACTGGTCCATTTTCTTAATTGACTACCTGGTCTTGTGGCCTTAAAAGCTATGACAACCATAATGGTTTTTGCCAAGATGCAGGAGACACAAATCGAGAACACAACACCAAAAGTCACTTGCCTTACAAGGCACTTCTCAATCTGAGGGTAACCAATGAAGACTAAGGAACAAAGGAAACAGAGCGTTAAGGACAACAAGAGAAGACAGCTTAAGTAGTAGTTATTGTCTCTAACTATGGGCGTTGATCTGTAGCAAATAAAAAGTCCAAAAATGGCCACAGGAACCAATGATGAGGAGATGCTTGTTGCCATCAAGGTGAAGCCTAGTGGATCCTCATGGGAAAGGAATTCTTCGGTCTTCGGAACACAGTGATCTTGGGTTGGATTTTGCCACATATCCCAAGGACACTTGAAGCATTGGAGGGAATCTTCAAAAAAGTTAAGAACACGATGTTATACGGGTAGACATAAAGTCCTTCAACATGTTTTAAAAATTGAGATAAAAAAAGATCATCAGCTAAATTTTTTGTTTCCTACCTGTTTGGTTGGATATCTCACCATGAGTACATGGGATGCATTGAAAACAGTCTAAAAGGTTTGCCGGTTCTGGCTGCTTTCCTGAAGCCTGGTGGACAACTGGGACTGCAAACCAAAGCAGGAACCTTGAAATGATTTAAAAGAAGAACATTTGAGAACAAAATAGTAATAAAAAAAAACATTCAGGGACAATCTCCAAATCCTTAAAGGGGTATTCCGGGAATATGAACATCTGACACAAAAAACCATAATGATATAAAGAAATGAATACAACAATTCTCAATGTAATTAGTCGCAAAATGAAGCTTAATTAGTTAGATTTTATGATTTACAAAATTTTATGGCCTCTCTAAAGTAGGTGGAGTTATTACTAAGATGGCTGCCACTGGAAACTACAAGTTCCATGATCCTTTAGTTCTTAGTAACTCCTCCTCCCTCTTATGCTTTGCTCCCAGTGATGATCTAACAGACTTTCTTGCTCTGTTACCATAGTAATGATGTGTAATTGCCATCATCACTACACCGGCCATACTGGATGCACTGCAACCAACCGACTCGAGCCAAACGTAGTGGTGATCACATGACCTGCCCAGGCAGGTGCAGAACATGTGATGTGGACATGTGACCAGCGGCCACCTTCTCTCCTGTGTCTGCTCTGCAACGGACCGTGCGGAGGAAATTAACGGACTGATTAAAGGGCCAGTGACATTTTAATTCTTCATTATAGTCTATGTCATCAGCATTTTTCTGCTTAGCGGAGCAAAATTTTAAATAACAACTAATTACTAGAGATGAGCGAGCACTAAAATGCTCGGGTACTCGTTATTCGAGACGAACTTTTCCCGATGCTCGAGTGCTCGTCTCGAATAACGAGCCCCATTGAAGTCAATGGGAGACTCGAGCATTTTTCAAGGGGACCAAGGCTCTGCACAGGGAAGCTTGGCCAAACACCTGGGAACCTCAGAAAAGGATGGAAACACCACGGAAATGGACAGGAAACAGCAGGGGCAGCATGCATGGATGCCTCTGAGGCTGCTTAATCGCATCATTATGCCAAAATTATGGGCAACAGCATGGCCATGACAGAGTGACAGAATGAAGCTAGATAGCATCTAAAACATCCAATAATTGACCCTGACACTATAGGGGACGGCATGCAGAGGCAGCGGCAGCGAGGAGAGAACTTGTGGAGAAGTGACTGACCTGTTGAAAAATACAAACATTTTATTGAGAACACTGTTTTATGATCATGGTGGCTCCATCCCAGTAAGAGGCTCTCCTACTTGGAGGAGAAAGTGAACAATAGGCAAGACACTAATCTTACAAGTCTTACAAGACATTTGAGGCATTCTCTATAGAATCCCATAAGACCCATGAGGTCCCTGGAGCTTAAAAAATTATAAAATACTCATTAAATTGCTTTCTATTGGGACATTTATGGTTGTGTTTGCCCCCTGTGCTGCACTTACTTGTGGATATCTGTATAGCCCCAGTATATGGGCTAGCAGCATGGTAAATGTAGACATGGAATCTCCGATCACTGCAGCCAAGCGTGTGTCCTGATCACATCGATAATTTGGGGTTAGTGTTCCATATCCAGTCAACAGTTGCAAGGTTCCTAATACTGCCCTCTGGAGAACTGTACAAGAGTCAAAGATCTGAAACCCTAAGGTGACATTGGGCAAGAAATCTGGGGAATTGTTGATTTCCTCCATTGCAAAATGCACGGCTTGGGCCCGCTGGTAGTTTTCAAACCTGAAACTAAGAACAATTCAAAATTTTTATTTTTTCAATTTGAAAATAGAGTTTTATACAAATCACAGATTGACCCACAAACCTACATGGGGAGTCAAGGTCAGGCCTACAGTGGCAACAATACAGCATATGCTCCTACATGTTTAACTTATACCCCAAATCATATTAAAAAATACAAACCCCTGACCAGACAATGGAATTAGTTCAGACCCAGAACCAAACCCAAGATGATTACAAATCCCAAAATAATATCAGACAGTAGAGCAAGACCACTCACACATATACTGACCACCTAAACTATTACGGTCATTAAATACAGTCTATAAATGAATACAAATGAAACACAAACTTGAAACCAGACAAATAAAAGCCCCAGACCCCTGAAATATATGTAAAACAAAGTCAGAACCTTTAAATTAATGTAGGCCTCAATCGTGACATCTTTAAATACTTTATACCAGCCCCCTAAAATAATTGTAGTATTAACCAGATATTCTAAACAAATACATCCTTCCTTCCAGACCATCTAAGCTTGAATGGACCCCAAACCAAATCCTCGAAAACACAGGCCAGAGACAATCTCCTATATAAGCTGCTCAGATTCCCGACCAGACTTGTACTACGTGACTCCCCTAAGTCAGGTGTTTTATTTTTGGATTTTTGTTACGGTTTTGAAAATAGACTAGACTTTTTTACCCCTGGCCCTAAATATCTGTGGACCCCTGACCTCACGCATACATTCCTCGTGCTTCAGAAACAACTTGAATCGGATGAGGTGATCATTTCTGTGCAGGTCCTTCTAAAGAAGGAGATTCTGAATGCAACTGAATACAATTTATAGATGAACGTAAATTTTTGCAGCTGCAAAAATAAATGTGCCTCACAATTTTAACACAATGGTTTCTTTAAAAAGTCACATTCAGGAACTTTGATGGTAGACTACTCTGTCCAACCCTTATCCCAACCTTGATGTGACCTGACCGACTTAAGTCCAATACAAAATTTGTAACAATTCCACCAACGTCTTTGTTTTTGTTTATAACACTGGTTCCGTCCTATGTGCAGAGAGACCTTTTACCCAGGACATGGGGGCACCTGTTACCATTGAACCCCCTAAGCAATGTCTATACAATTCTATGTATATGCCAACAAGTCTATAGTCTTTTCAGTAGATGGCATCCCACCATAAGATAAGAGTCAAGTCTTACGTCTTGCAGAGGGCAGCGACAGGTCTCTCCTTGAACGTTATCTTTGTGAATATTTTGTCCACGTTTACAGGCACCACCACCCCGATCATTATGCTGCCATCCAGGGCCATACCATCGAGCTCACTGCTGCTCAATCTGCAGCCATATTCCTTGCAATAACATCGGTGAAAGATGTACGAGAATAAGAAAAGCCACATCATCTAAGAGTATAGAGGACATTCATCGGTGGAGAAGATATTGGACAGGTTCCTCCATTACATCAGAGTCCTGGGTGAAAATAAGAAAAATTCATTGATTTTCGAGGGATGTAGAGTTTTGAGTGGTTTTCATAGAAAGTATCACACATGATCAGCTTAGATACACTGACACAGCATGGTAGTATGAACCACTACAGACATGTAGACCTCAAAGGACTTATTGTAAACATCTCAACAGATTAATTACAATATTACAGTAGATAAGGTCAAAATTAAACCCACGTCCATGAAGTCCAAGTGTTGACCCAAAGGAAGGCTTGTGACAATTATATAATATTGTGGAAAATATTCCCACCCAACCACAAAAGTCAAGATCCTCAGAAAGGAGGAGATTTTCTGAATTCATGTATTTAATGATTTTTCTGTATTTTTGGGAGTTACCCATCCATTGGGGAGTCCTTGTAAATGAAACTGTCCTTACATGTGGCCACCATAAAGCAAACGTGGCCCTTTTCTAAATTTTTCCAAGGTTTTGAGGAAGGGTTATGACGTCTCTGGCTTTCCTGCAGAGGTCCTTATTCTGAGAAGTTGTCCCTGTGCTGAGCAGTGTAGGGGAAGATAGTTTGTAGGAAACATCTCAGGCCAGTCTATGTGGATGTCACAGACTTGAAATTCGTGGAATAAGTTCTAAGTATTTCCTATACATTAATGTCGTAGATTTCTCTAACCTCCTCATCTTGTCCCATCCACATGATACAGAACCTGTACCATAGATACAGAGTCTCGGAAGTATATCCCCTCCAGACATGATAATATTACACCTCGGTGTACAATCCACTTACCTCATGTCGTTCTCACACTCTGCTCGTTATCCACCCTCACTCTTTATATGAGACTCTACTGTCCATCCGGGGAATTGGCCTGTCTGTCAGTGATGGAAGTGGGAATTTCTCTACAAGCTCATTCCCAGTTCAGCGTCTTCCAATTTAAAGTAGAAATAAATAATTATATATAATGATTAGAGATGAGCGAGCACTAAAATGCTCGGGTGCTAGGTTACTTCGAGCGAACTTTCCAGATGCGCGAGTCTCGTCTCGCATCACGAGCCCCATTGAAGTCATGGGAGACTCGAGCATTTTTCAAAGGGACCATGTGTTCGGGAATAAAATGGTTATTTAACTGAAACAGAAGTCTTCTGATAGTTATCAAGTATGCAATACTCTGCAATCTAATCTTCACTGTCGCGCGTTATTATCTCCCGACAATTTTAGCAGGATGTGAAGAACAGTGAAGAATAGAATAAAAAAAGTGACACAGGATCATTTAACTGAAAAACACAGTAAGAATAGATTACAGGATGTCGGCACATCTGCTTACTTGTCGGGGGGAAGATACGCTTTTGTCCGTGATCAGCTCCTTTCTTCCACTGAAGTCTACCCCGATCTAGTGTATCTTGCCGTCAGATTGTCTCTGTGCAGCTACCCCAATGTCTGTGTCCGTGCCGTTGTCCCGTGCCTGCCCCAGGTTCTCCATGCCTGCCGACTGCCCCAGTGTCTCCGTGCCTTGCCGCTGCCCGCGATTCTCCGTGCCTGCCGACTCCCGATGTCTCCGTGCCTTGCTGCAGCGACCTGCCATGCTGCTTGAATGTCTCGTGGTCACGTCCGCGCTTGCTCGATGCCTGCCGTGCCCCATGCTCCGTGATCCCGCAGTGTCTTCCGTGCCTGCCGCTGGCCCGATGTCTCCGTGCCTGCGCTGCCCTGCTAGCTGTTCGCTCTCCGTGCCTGCCGCTTGCCCAGGTCTGTCGCCGTGCACATGACCGCTGCCCGTGCCCGAGCTGCTCCTGCCTCAGCTCCTGCCGCTGGCCCCAGTGTCCCGTGCCTGCCACTGCCCGCAGTCTCCGGCCTGCGACTGCCCGATGTCTCCGTGCCTTGCCGCTTCGATGTCTCTGCCTGACCTGCTGCCCGATCTCTCCCGTGACTGCTGCTTGATTCGCTCCGTGATGCCTGCCGCATGCTCCGTTGCTGGCTATGTCTCCAGTGTCGCTGCCGCTGGTCCCCGTGTCTCCGTGCCTGCCGCTGCCCGAGTCGTGCCTCGCTGCCCATGTCTGCCTGCGACTCCCGATGTCCGTGCCTGCGCTCGCTGGATGTTCCTCCTGCCTGACCGAGCCTGGGCCACGCATGTCTCCGTGCTGCCTGCCCTTGTCTCCGTGCTCCGTGCCCTGCCTCGCCCCATTGTCTCTCGTGCCGCTTGCCCGCAGTGTCTCCGTGGGCCTGACACCGCTGCCCCGTGTCTCCGTGCCGGCCGCTGCCGATGTCTCCGGCCTGAAGCCGTCATCCCGATGTCTCCGTGCCTGAACGCTCCCCGATGCTCAGCTGCCATTGACGCGCCCAACGTCCTCCTTGCCTGCAGATGCTTGTGTCTAAGTGCATGACAGATGAACACCAGTGTCTCAGTGCATGCAGCTGCACGATTGTCTCCGCGCATGAAGATGCCGGGTCTCCGTGCCGCGCTGGCACGAATGTCTCAGGCCTGACGCCTGCATCTCAGTTCTCCGTTGACTGAAGCTCACGATGTCTCGTGCCCCTGCCGATGACACCATGTCTCACGTGACTGACGCTGGCCCGATGTCTCCGTGCCTGCCGAGTGACCCCAGTGTTTCCTACGTGGGGGGGCTGCAGCTGCCCGCAGTCTCCGTGCCAAGTTGTCTCGTGCCGATGTACTAAGTGAATGCTCGATGCAAGATGTCTCCGTGCCGGCCGCTGCCCAATGTTCCGTGCAGGCGTGCATAGTACCAATGCTTGCGCTTGCCCCCAGTGTCTCCTGTGCGCCGATTGCCACAGGTCTATGTTGCCTGCCGCTGCCCCAAGCTCGTGACAGTGTCTCGTGCCCGACTGTGTCAGTGCTTGCCGCGCACGATTGTTCGGTGCGCTGCCCCAGTGTATACGTGCCTCCGCTAGCAAGATGTCTCGTGCCTGCGTTCCTGCAGCTGAAGTCTCGTTTGCTGCCGCGCCCAGGTGTCTCTGTGCTGCCCGGTGTCTCTGGTGCTGCTCACACGTGTCTCTGTGCTGTCCGGTTTGTTCGTGGGTACCTCCCGGTTGTCTGTGATGCTCCCTGGTGTCTCTGCCTGCTCAACCGTGTTCTTCAATGTGGTTTCCACATGCTATTGTTGTTCGACACCGTATCTGCGCAGGATCTCCGACAAGTAGCAGATGTGCCGAACCTGTTAACTCTATTCTTCATCCGGTGTTTTCACTGTTTTTTCACTTAATGGATCCTGTTGTTCACTGTGTTCAGTTGTATTCGATTCTTCATTGTTACTTCACTTGTGTTTTTAAATTAACATGCTCGTCCAGAGCAGGGGGAAATACTCGTCGAGCAACGAGCCGTTTCTGAGTCCTAAGATATAGAACGAGCAATAGCAAGCTCGGAAGAGTTATACTCGCTCATTCTAACAACGATACATCAAGACAAGTGAGGTGTGTGAGCCGAGGGGACCGGCCTGCCTTTCATGCTCAACAGACAACGGCCCGTAGTAAGGAAGTAACTAAACAAGTACAAAGGTTAGGAGATGAAGGTTATAGTAGGGAGGAATACTTTTAACGTATTGGGATTCTATAATTATAGTAGAGACATATTATAACTCCCCACTGAGTACAGACATATGCAGCCCTTTACCCACCATGAATACAAAATAGATGGTTGTGTACGCATAGATCCAGAGGGTAGGCGTTAGACTAGTTTTTGCATGTTAGAAATTGAGATCACATACAGCACCAGAACCAGTTAAATACAGCACCAGCGCAAGATCATATCTATAAATTACAAGCTCCCTCTCAAATCAAGTTCTATAAATAAATACAGCATCAGAACCAAGCCCAGTATTAACAGGAAATACAGCAGGTAAGCAAAGTCTGTACATATTTACAACTCAGTAAATAAATACAGCACCAGAACACAATTCAGTAAGTAAATGGAGCAACACCAGACCCCAGCTAAGTACAGCTACTAAATAAAAGGAAGAAAGTGTTCTGGAACTGAGATAGCACAGCAATTAAAAAGATTCACACAGAACTCAAAACCAGGAGAAACAGGTCAGTGAGTTTTCTTTTAAATTTACTATCTACTGGGGATAGCACTGTGGCTATTTGCGCCTGGGTCAGCTCTGTGACTACATGGGGGCAGCACTGGCTACTGGGACACGGGGCCAGCTCTGTGACTACATGGGGGGCAACACTAGCCACTGGGATATAAGGACAGCTCTCTGACTACATGGAGTGCAGCACTGGCTACTGAGACATGGGAGCAGCTCTCTGACCACATGGGGGCATCAATGGCTACTGAGGCAAAGGGGTAGCAATGTGACTACTGGGGGAAGCAATGGCTATTGGGGGCAGCACTGTGACTGTGACGATTGGCTACTGATGCAGGAACAGTGCCTAGAAGCTGTATAGGGCCGGCACATTTAATAAGAACAGTGTAGTCAGTACTATGTGCAGTTTGCCTGTGTATAGTGCAGGGGGCACCAGATTCAGGATTTCTGGTGCATGTTCATCGTAAATCTGCACTTCTCTGACTGAGTGTACCAGTTTTTTTTTGGTGCACCTTTAACATGGGGCATGTGGCACGGTCCGACTGAGCACCGGAACACCACCTTTAGTGCAGAATTTTGTATTGCATGATGTCCAGTGTAGCCGAGCTTCAAAAGGGTCGCAAAGCCCTTAGGAAATGTGTCCCACTGACTGTTGCCACGGCAGAGACTCTGATCTATAGGGGAACACCAAAACACTATTTAAATTTTTATAAAAAGATCGGAGGAAATGATGATAAAATGAGGAACCCAATGGGGCACATTTATTAACGGCCCGATTTTCTGTCGGGTTTTGGTATTTTTTCCATTTTGGTGCAATCGCGCTGGGTTGAATGCGACGGAAATCGGGGGCATGGCCGTTGGAAAACCTGCCATATTTTTTTTAAAAAATGGTCGCACACCCCATACTTACATGCACCAGGAAGAGATCAGTGAACTCCGACGCACCTCGGCGGACCTCGGCGCAGCAGCAACACCTGGTGGACATCGGGCGCAGGACCTTCATGAATCGCCGGAAGACTCGAACGCTCGGAGGAGAAGCAGCTGCTGGAACGCGAATGGACCGGGTAAGTAAATGTGCCCCAATGTATTTTGTGTTGCTAAATCCTCAGAGCTGGTTACTGGACGGTAGAAGCTGAAGATGAAAGAGAATTCCTCCGAGCAAAGACGTCATGTGTGAGTTGCTGAATTTACAGTAAGTGCTGGTATTACACATTATCTCATAATTATCCACTCAATACACAACACTGAGCTTGGTGTTGGTTCTGTTTTTATGTACATTTGTATATAAATATATATAATTACACACACACATGGCCTACATGATGAAAGGGCTTGTCCAGGCTAGTATATTTTTTTAACAGTGCATTGTGTAGGCTGTAAAAACTGGAAATCAGTTGTTCTCCAATGCTCCTGTCTAGCGTTGTGCCTCCCATCAGCCTTGGTATATATGTATACAGAGATACAGCAGTGATGTCATGGCCTCAGCGCTCTCCCTCTGCAGCCTGTGTCATCGTTACATGCAGGGCTGGAATATAGGAGGGCCACACGAGGCACACGACCTCCCGAATCGCCAACAGTGCATTTGGCTTCGGGCTTCCCAGGCTGAATCCCGTCGATGTCCTGCCGATCAGTCTATGGCAGAGCGAGGGAGCAATGAGTTCCCTGCTCTGCCATAGACGATTGGATGTAAATAAAGATGGTGGCACCCTGTTGCAGCGGCTGACATTATAGCACCTCAACATGACGGCGCCACCTATAGCAGGGCACCGCCATCTTTGTTTACATCTGATATGCACCCTATATAATATAGCTATTATAGGCTTTATATAGTTATAGGGGGTGTACATAGTTATTATAGGGGGATGAATATAGTTATTATAGGGGGACTCTTTATAGTTATAGGGGGCTGCACATAGTTATTATAGGGGGACTATATATAGTTATTTTAGGTGGTGTATATAGTTATTATAGGAGGACTGTGTATAGTTATTGTAGGGGGACTGTATATAGTTATAGGGGGCTGTATATAGTTATAGGGGGCTGTATATAGTTACTATAGGGGCACTGTATATAGTTCTAGAGGGACTGTATATAGTTATAATAGGGGGACTTTATATAGTTATAATCAGGGGGCTGTATATAGTTATTTTGGGGTGTATATAGTTATTATAGGGGGACTGTATACAGTTATTATAGGGAGGCTGCATATAGTTATAGGGGTTGCATATAGTTATTATAGGGGACTGTATATAGCTATAGGTAGGCTTTATATAGTTATTATAGGGGGCTGTATACAGTTATTGGGAGTCAGTATATAGTTATTATAGGGGCTGTATATAGTTATTATAGGGGGCTGTATATAGTTAATGCTGTGGGACTGCATATAGGTAATGTTGGGGGGCTTTACATAGTTATTTATGCGGGGCTATACATAGTGATTACTGGGGGGCTGTATATAGTGATTGCTGGGGGAGCTGTATATAGTGATTACTGGGGGAGCTGTATATAGTGATTTCTGGGGCAGCTGTATATAGTGATTACTGGAGGCTGTATACAGTGATTGCTAGGGAAGCTGTATACAGTGATTGCTGTGGGGCTGTATATAGTGAGTGCTGGGGATCTGTATATAGTGGTTGCTGGGGAGCTGAATATAGGGGTTGCTGGGGGAGCTGTATATAGTGAATACTGGGCGCTGTATATAGTTATTACTGGGGACGCTGTAAATAGTTATTGCTGGGGAGCAGTCTGGAACTACATTAAATGGTGGTCCCCACCATATTTTGCACCCAGGGACCCCACCAAACTTAATATGCCCCTGGTTACATGGATCACAGCCAGGGCGGCTATCACTCTGCTTTTGATGTCAGTGCTGTGCCTTTGAATGCCTCTGGACTGGAGCTATAGTGGGGGGGGGGGGGGTAAGTATAGCTGCTTTCTTGTTTTGACCTCCCCTCTCAGCTCAGACAACCCCTTAATTAGGCATGTTTGTTAGCTGCTCAATAGCTTAGGGTTTGTGTGTCCAGGCTTACTTGGCTTAGGGGGCACACTTAGGTTCCTGATGGTTACGTTGACATGCTGCGTTTGAATTATGTTTAGGAATGCAATTCAAGCACAGTGATGCCCCTAGTAGTCACACTGATTCCCAGTAACCACAGTGATGTGCTAGTAGGCAGTAGTCACAGAACCTACCCCAGTAGGTATTAAAGACTGAGCATGTCTTCAGTTGCCGATAGCCAGAGAGTCTATTCCCAGTAGCCAGTAGTCACAGAGCCTGCCCCCTGTAGCCAGTGGTCACATAATATGCCCCCAGTAGCCAGTAGTCACAGTGACTGCCCCGGTAGCCCCAGTATGGGGATCTGCACATGTTATGCAATGGTCCCATTGTTAATAACAGCTGGCCCATATGAATAAGGGGATACCAGTGTGAAGCAAAAGTAGTCCAGAAAATACAGTCACAGTATAAGTATCAAGGCAATCCAGCAGAATTAAAGTAAGTCCAGGATCATTTGAACAGGGTGAGAACAAGTCAAGATAACCTTTGTTCCAGTTTTCACCCTCAATATGGGGATCTGGATATCTTTGTGAAGGGATCTCATGCAGGTTTCACATGTTTAGTTGGCCATTTTAAGTCATAGCCAAAAAGATATCTCTATATGTCAGCCTTGAGGACCTTAGAATGTTCGATAGCTGGTATTTACAATAAGAATGCAAGCCTTTAAAGATCTATATTTATAGAAATCAATAACTTTCTGCTGCATATCAAGTATTCAATAATGCCGTTGTACCCCTCCATGGCTGCTTCCGCTCCATGGCCCACACACTTGGACTGGCTTGGGGTTTCTTCTTCAATGGTCTCTGTTCGTTTGCCTGTCTTGTCCTCTGCTTATGACAAAACTACACCTCCCTCAACCCAATCACTATGTGACCCAATACCCAAGCCATACCCTTGTACCAAGAGGTCAGTGTCTCCAGTTCTCCTAAATGTCAGGATTGGGAACAAAAAATATTTTATATCCTGGTGGATCACATATGCTACTCAGATATAGCAACCACAGTTGCATCAGATAACCGAAGATGTGGTGAAAATTTTTTGTAATCACGGACACAACTTTTTCTTCTAAAAACAGTTTTTAATTGAGCTTTCGCATAATACGTTTCCCAAGGAGGTGTTTTCTAGAGTTTACATGAGGATGGAACAAAATAATGTAACATTTAGGAAAGAACAAACAACATATTATGGCCCATGTTGATGACATGATAGCAAAGATCTCCATTGCCACAGTGTATTTACCACTTGTACTTAATGAAGCCGGGATGTAGGACACCCATACGGTGAGGAACGCTAACATGCTGAAAGTTATGAACTTGGCCTCATTGAAACTATCTGGAAGTTGTCTTGCTAGGAAGGCAACAAGACAACTAATTAGCCCCAAGAAACAAAGATATCCTAAAGTAAACCAAAATACCAAGGATGAACCTTCATTACATTCAATAACAATGACTCCAGTCTTGGCTTTTGTATTCAATTCTGGAAATGGAGGAGAAATGAGAAGCCATATTGTACAGATGATAAACTGGATAATGGAGCCCATGGAAATGACCAGGTAAGACGCCTGAGGACTGGCCCATCGACGTAAATCACTGTTGGGTTTAGTAGCCCTAAAGGCAATCATAACTAGAATAGTTTTAGCCAAAATGCATGAGACACATAAAGCAAAAACCATCGCGAAGGCTACTTGACGTAAGAGGCACTTCTGAACTTGTGGATATCCTATGAAGCCTAAGGAGCTCAGAAAACAGAGGGACAGACAGATGAGAAGAAGGCAACTGATAGAGTAATTGTTGGCACGGACAATGGGGGTGGTCTTATGGCAAATCAGTAGCCCTAAAATAGCGATAGGGACAAAGGATGAGGTAACACTGGTGGAAGCCAAGGTGATGCCCAAAGTCTCTTCATACGAGAGGAATTCAATTGGTTTCAGTAGACATTGGTCCTTCTCTTCACTTGGCCATCGATTCCATGGACATTTACAACAGAAAGTTGCATCTGGAAATAGATTTGTGAACATATATTATTTTTTTTTTTAAATGAATCCACTTTTAACCCTAAAAGTTCAGAACAAACCTACCAGTTTCATTAGAAATCTCTCCTTGGGAACAGGCAACGCACTTGTTGCAACAGCTTGGCTCTCCCGGTACTGAAGCTTTTCGGAAACCTGGCGGACAACTTTCATTGCATAACGAGATTGGAACCTAAAAATTAATTAGAATTATAATGAATATGTAATGTTACATATCTGACGTATACGTTATATTCTAGCTCCATATTCTGTGTTCAGGGGACAGCTCTTCCGCATCCGATTGTCAGAGCCCCCGATGGTTGAGTTGCTGTCCTGTGTGGAAGTTATCAATACACAAAGCTGTAGAAATTTCCTGCTTCCCTCCGAGGCCCTTTTTCGATTTTACGTTTTCATTTTTCATTCCCCACATTCAAAAATCTATAACTTTTTTATTTTTCCATGTAAAGCACTGTAAAGGGCTTGTTTTCTGCATAACAAATTTCACATCACAGGAACATTATTTAATATTCTATGTCATGTACTGGGAAGCAGGAAATGCAGTGAAATGGGTGAAAAAAAGCATTTGCCTTATATTCTTGTAGGCTTGGTTTTTACGGCTTTCACTGTCCGCTCAAATGACAGGTCTACTCTATTCTTTGGGTTGATGTGATCACAGGGATATTAATTAATATAGGTGTAATTGTATTATAATGCATTAAAAAAAAATTCTAAACTTCTGTCCAAAAAAAAAAAATGTTTTGCCGCAGCCCGGTGGTCCATTTGGAAATGCATCCAAACCAAAGCCCAACCCCTGGAACCACACAGGGGATTCTGTCAGGGTGCAAGGTAAGTTATAACACACAATTATATTGTAATGCAAGAGAAAGCAGAATCTGTGCAATACAGCTGTGATGGGCTTCTGTAACCTGTCTTTAGTGAAAATTAGGTCCCTGGTGACAAGTTCACCTTAATGCTATCCAAGAATGGGCAACACAGTGGCTCAGTGGTTAGCACTACAGCCTTGCAGCGCTGAGGTATTGGGTTAAAGTCCCATAGTGGGTTTCCTCCTGTTTCCTCCCACACTCCAAATACTGGTAGGTTGATTAGATTGTGAGCCCCATGGGGACAGGGACCAATTTGGCTAAGCTCTGTGCAGTTCTGCGTAATCTGTGTGTGCTATAAAAATAAAGGATTATTATTATATTTTTGTGAGTTGTGAAGACTCTTTTATTGCTACCACTTTGGGCACTGTACAGCCTTATGATAACTTTTTTTGATCACTTTTTTTTTTATCACATTTTTTATATGTTGCAAAATAGTGAAAAACATGCGGCGATATCTAACATGTTTATGATTTCTACTGTTTATTTTTATATTAATTCTAGGGAAAGAGGGAGTGTCTTGAACTTTTAGTTTTTTGAATTTTTATTTTATTTTCCTTTTTTTTTTTTTTACTATTTTTCAGACCCTCTTGGGTACCCTTGGTTGTCTGATTGATGCTACCATATACTGCCATACTACAGAATAGTAGTATATGGGGATTTTACTACTCATTTATAACAAATGGCCAGAAATCATACAGCCACAGGTCTTAAAAAAGTTGGTCATGGAGACAGATCATCGTTCCCTGATCACAGGGGCACAATGATCTAAGCCAATATGGCAGCTTTACCGGTGGTGGTCGAAGAGCTAGCACCTGCAAGCACCGATGGGTGGTTGCTTCAATATGCAACAAACACCCACCTTGTATGGAGAGCCCTCTCGATGCATCCACAGCCGTCATGTGACCTACTATTACGTCACATGTCGGTAAGGGGTTAAAAATTCCTTTACTCAGTATAGGCCATAATTTATCTCCAGTGGTGGTTGCCATCCTCCACTAACACCAAAAAAATATCTGCCGTGTGTTGCTATATCACCTTTACTACGGCCATGGCTCCCATTCAAAGTGGGTGGGAGTCATGGGAGAAGTTAGAGCTCCCATCCACTAAAAGAACAAAGAGCTGGTCTTTCCAAGAATTATATATTAATATATATGGTTGGGGAGCTGTAAAAATAATAAACCTCTTATAGTCATCTCTCTCCATACTTCCATTCAGTAACTGCCGGTGCTATCCCGACCACAGCTGGACACCAGCAGGAGAGGGGCAAATTTTGAAGTTCTCCATGTCGGCTAAATGATCTAGAAACTGCCCTGTTGCTAATATTAATTTTCCTATCTAGACCCAAGTACTTTATCAACACTACTGCATCTCTGTGATGTCCTTTATGCTGTTGCTGTTTGTGAGTGTGAATTATGGAGCAGAATATCCTGTTTTATCCATGAATTGTCTACAAGAACATAAGGAGAACACCTACCGTCTGACCCCAGTCAATAGCCTCTCACACAGCCAATCCAATTCCCAACGTTGTACTGAGGAGACCCAACCAGGTCGAAACGGTGCTGTCTACAGTTGGGAGTCTGTTCCTTCTCGAATAGATCTACTGGTTTACCTTAATCCCACATCATGTTTTTAGACTTCTTGTAGGTCATACTTGGTGGTAAGGCGGTTGCCTTTCAAGGTAGCAAAAGGAGGCATTGTTTTCCATTTAACACCTTGGGAAACATATTTGCATACTTCCCAGAATTCCCTAGTGGAGCATCTATGGCTGTAAGTCTCCACACGCCTTAATTGGCAATCTCTCTATAAGGAGAACACCTACTGTCTGACTCCAATCACTCACTAATAGAAAACTGATGAGAATCCATAGAGGGGAGTTACTTTTGCAAATGTTAGAATCTTATTAGAACAATATTTGACTTAAAATGTAATAAAAATTGTGCACACTTTTCTTTTCTTACCTTCTCACTTCCCAACGGCCATTGGATAGAGCTTGTGTTAATAGACAGGGCTGCTCCATCTGGGGCTGTGCTGTTATATGTCCCCACTTTCATCTGTACCATTAAGCCATCTGGGTCCACCTGCCAGTTGACAATATCGTAAATGGGAGGGGGATCTCCATTCTCATCAAAAAACAAGTCTCTTCCACTGCTGAGCGTCACCCGAACCTTCTTCATGTAATGGAGAACCTGGTGTGATCATGATGTGGATTATTAAATTTATACATTAAAAATCTACAAATTTTTATCTTTAGATATTTCAAAAAATAAATTGCTGGGTGTTGGCGGGGCATCAGCAGAAGGATAAAATTGGGGTGGATACCTATTGGGGAGACAGAGGTAGCAGTCACCACCCAGGCTCAGGTTTACTGTTTTACAGAAGACACTAGTGCTTTATTTAAATACAGGCAATCCCCGGGTTACGTACAAGATAGGGTCCGGAGGTTTGTTCTTAAGTTGAATTTGTATGTAAGTCGAAACTGTATATTTTATAATTGTAGATCCAGACAAAAAATGTTTTGGCCTCAGTGACAATTGGAGTTTAAACATTTTTTGCTGTAATGGGACCAAGGATTATCAATAAAGCTTCATTACAGACACCTTACAGCTGATTATTGCAATCTGGGACTATAGTAACATCCAGAGAGGTCACCAGAGGTCACAGTGGTCTGTCTGTAACTAGGGGTTGTCTGTAAGTTGGGTGTCCTTAAGTAGGGGACCGCCTGTAATCATGTAATCTTCATTTTTATTTTTTGCTGATGAAGGATATGTTTACATTGGAATGAGCCGTTAATGGTGTAACTGTGAGCAATAAGAAGCCTTAAAGGAAATCTACCACCAGGATCAAGGATGGTAAACTAAGCACACTTACATGCAGGTGTGTGCCCCTTCTGGCAGGATCTGTTTTTCTTTTCGCTTCTTATGCCCTTGTTTTTATGAGAAAAGGTTTTAAATATTATGCAAAGAAGCCACAGGGGCTCCACGCTTCATTAACTGTTATGCAGCTTGGAGCACCTCCAACTCATTTGCATAAATTTTAAAGCCTTTTCTTGTAAACAAAGGCATAAAAAACTAAAACAGTAGCAGGTCCTGTCCGAGGTGGTTCACACCTGCATGTAAGTGTGTTTGGTTTACAATCGTTGATCCTGATTAGTAGATTTCCTTTAAAGGGCTTTTTCCACGAACAAAAGTTAGGCCCAATCCACGAGATAGGGTCTCAGTGCTGATCTTTATGAAGCTGACGAAGATCGGTGAGCATAGCGCTCAGCAATTTCCGTCGGCTCCATAGAGATTAATGGAGCAGAATTGTCATGGCCGGCCGTCTGCTCCATTAGTCTGACGGAACAACGAGGGGTCCGACGGAGGTACATGGGACCCCATCATACCCCTAGTTTTTGTGATCTGTGGGGGTCTCAGCACTGAGACCCCCACTGATCATCAAGTTAGACCCTATCCCGTTGTTACGGCCTAAGTTTTGTTCCTGGGAAAACCCCTTTAAGAAATTTGTTCCCACCTGATCCCCATGTCAATGTTGCAGTAGTCCAGATACAGGGTGATGTATCCAAACATACATAACCATTCCAGCCCAGGATTCTGTACCAAATATTTCGAGGTTGATACAACCTTGTACATCACAAAAAATGATTTATGCGTTTAGGCGTCAGGTCATGACCTAAGGCTCAACGGCGTCATGGTTGAAATTTGCATTTGTTACAGAATCCTGGGTTCTAAATGCTGGGATTGCTATTTATGTTTCAACAAGAAGCTTCGGTTTGACAGAAGTTGGGTTGACACACTCCATTTCCAAGAAAACCCTGGCAGTAATGCATGACTTACCCCATGCAGGTTTCTCTCTGGCACACCATTATCACCCCATGTGAATCTACCAAAGCATCTATGGGAAAGATCTATCATATGCCAGGGCTCGTGTGTTGGTGTATGGAAGTCCCACCAGATACATCAAGTGACTTAGGCCTCCTGATGTATCCGGTGGGTGGCTACTCCAGCAGGCAAAACTATGCCGGCTGTGCACAAAAACCAAGCCAACATTCAGGGTGAACATACTTTGAATTGAGCACTTATGCCCTTCCCTCTGAGTAGAGGCTTCTGAAGTTGAAACGTTTGATGTCACAGAAGTTACATAATTTAGGGCTGTAGTGCAGTCTATTGCAGAGAGCTCAGAGACCGGCAGTGTGAGGACACAGCACCAATGCACTTGGAGCAGCTACAATGCTGGAATAAATGTACTTATCACAGAACTGCTGCTGCTAACAACATACACAAAGGTGTCATTACACCTTTCTCCTGGGACAATCCCAAACATAGTCATCAGGCTATGGGGTCGAATCTGCTGTGGATAAGTGATACATTTAACCAACTATAATATCCATTTCTAACGGTTTATTAGATGTAGCTAATTTGGTAATTTCTTATTCTAAGAACAGATTTCTTACTTGCCATGGCTTAATGTCCAAAATGTCTGAACAGCTTCCATTTCGAAAAGGGCCTTCTCCAGGCCTACATGAACTCAGGTCGTGCATCGCCTTTGCTATCACATATATAGCATTGTACAGGTTATGTATAATCCCTACATTGGTTACATTATTGAGGCTTATATGAAAGTGCTCCAGGTTTTCATCCATAGAACAGTTCCTTTTCGGTCCTTCACGATTGAAAGTCATATTGCTGTAGTCCAGAAATGTACAACCAACAATGTCTTCCCAAAACATTCCATCCCAAATCTCTTCGGAAACTTTAGAGTAATTGAAATTCTCAATAAAGTCCAGTAATCCTGGAATGTGTTCTCTAGAGTACGTAAAGCCAATCGTTCCAGCAAGGACCTTGGAATATCTATCAACTAAAATCAAGTTAGATGTCGCCCAACCTTCACTGGCCACCCAGAGTTTCTCCGTGATATTGTGACGTAGAAATTCCTCAAACATCAGGATAATGTCAACATCCGATGCAAAGATAATTATAGTCTTGGCTCTGGACTTTTTGATGGCCTGGATGATACATGGAAAGTTTCGATCTGGACGGTTGTTCTGCACATACTCTAAAAATTCCACACAGGCTCCAGATCGGATGAATGCCTTTCTCACCCCCTGAATGCCCTGATATCCATAATCGTTGGAATCGGCGATCATCCCTACCAGAGTCCATTGGAAATGTAGCATCAGCTGGGCCAATCCTTTGGACTGGAAAGCATCACTCGGGGCAGTACGGAGAAAGAAAGGGAACTGAGTCCGATCACTCAGAAGGGAGCTGGTGGAAACATGACTAATCTACAGTAAGAAGAAAAGACAACAATATTTTTTAAAAATCTATTGCTTTTTGGTGGTTTCTATATTTTTTTCTATACATTTTTCAGAACTTTCCTGAGATTTTTTTTTCCATTTTATGTTGGAAGCTGTAGTTGCTGTTCTCATCCTGTTGATAGGTCAGCTTGATTTTCTGTCGTTGTCTCGACTTTTTCAAGCTGATGTTCACACATAGACACATTTAGGGAAGGATGTTTTGAAAGGCCAGCCACCTCATGCTAGTAGTGTAGATTTGTACCGTGTTAGCCATGGACAGCAGAAGAAGAGTGAAGAAATCAGGCGATATCTATTTGAGGCTAACTGGGTATATCTGATGATGAGCTTTCGAGAATACTAGTTCTCTTCATCAGACATGCAACATCATGTCTGACGAAGAGAACTAGTATTCTCGAAAGCTCCACCATCAAATACCCAGTTAGCCTCAAATAGGTATCACCTTATTTCTTCACTCTTCTTCAGCCATGTCATGCCACATACATCTGGACTGGAATGATACAAACTCATTTCTAATTTAATATATAATAAAGCAGCGTAAATTGTGGGCTCAACCTCCTAACAACAGACCCAGTATTAAGTTAATTATTCCTAAGCAGACTATATAAAGTTGGATCTTATTGGGCCTTCAAGGCTGATAATTGTGTTGTGGGATAGATGAGTGACCTCATCCATGAGTGACTATTCTCTTAACGATCATCCCTAATCTACAGATCGATTACACAATTATATACTGGCAGGCAAGGTTCACACCTAGTTTTCTACATATACTCAGTGTATACACCGGGAAAAGATACCTATTGAAATGCACTGCCAGACGGAGGCAGAGTGTTTACATCTCCGCAAACTGTATCTTTCCATCTTGTGGCCTCCTGCTTTGCGACCATTACATTCAGCGTAGACCATGCAGCAGTACTGCATCTACCCTTGGTTCATATAAGGACACTGACGTCCCTGGGGAAACTTGTTACCACATAGTTTGCATAAATAACTACCACCTTCTTTGTAGCAGGGGTAAGAGAACCTTAGAGCTGGGAGGGGGTTACTTGCTGCTGAACTGGGAGTCACTGTATATAGAATTATTGTGCACACTGTAAGAACAGCAACAAGGTTGAAGGAGACTACAATAAAGGATACAGGACCAGAGCAGAAGGAGGTACACACAAGGCATTATGGGGCTTGTAGGAAACTGCAAAAGTGTGACTTCTCTGGATCTCTACACCATTCTCTGCTCAAGTTCAACTAGAGAAAATTTAGCATGTGTGAAATAAATTACATCTGCACAATATAAATCTCTCCTTACCCTTCACATAAACATTGCTTTATATTAACATTTCTTCATTTAGAAACAAATGAACAAAAAGTAATGTGTTCCCACCGGCAATTAAAGTCATTAGACAATTCTGATGGTTGTACAAAATGTTATTGATCACGGCTGCCCTTACCAATGTACAATATTGGCTACTGCTGTTGAAATTGTGGACATGCTCTTAAGGCCAAAATGTAAAATGATTTCAAAAACATGTCAACCTACTTGTGGATACCTGATAATGCTCAGTATATGAGCCATGAGTATGGAGAACGTTGATGTGCTGAAGCCAATGAAAGCGGCCAGGTTATTCCTCTTTTGGCACTGGTAGTTGGGTATAGCTTTATCCCGTCCTGTTATCATCCATAAAGCGCCTTCAAGTTCCTTCTGAAGAACTCGACAAGAGTCGTAAATCTGAAAGCCCAAAGTGATGTTGGGCAGAAAGTTGGGATTATCATTAATTTCCTTCATCGCATATCTTATGGTCTGTAGCTGCAGATATTTATCCAGCTGCAATCTATAAGAATTGGAAACAATGATTGGTTAGATTGCTCAAATACTCAGATAATCGCCCGACAGATCAGAGAATAGAGCTAAATGATCTAGTTCATAATCTCTTTGTAATGAAGTGAAACGACTGATTACCAAAACCCCTATTGTTGTGTAGCTTGCAGCCAAAGTTAAGCATATGGATTGACCCCATTGTATAGGAATGATTTGCATGTGGCCACCAGCTACAGGTTTCATCACGAAAAACCAAAGCAATGATTGACATGAGTCATGGCAAAATACCCCTCCAAAACCACTGATTGGCTAATCAATTGCAGCTCCGATGTCCCATGATATGCCGGGCAGGGCAAGTCAAGACTATGGTCAAACATTGGTCATCTCTAGCTCTGCCCATTCACCCATGGTACATCAGTGTTGATGCCAGTCAGCGACTTCAAATTAGAGATGAGTAAAGAATTCAAGATTTGATTTGCTGAAGCTTTGCTAAATATTTCAGGTCCCTTCTCCATCCTGTTGCTTCACATTTTTACTTTGGGGCTCATGATCAGGCTCTAAATCCTACCTTAAATGAGCAGGTCAATGTAGGATTGAGGCTCATCAAATAAGATTATGGGATCCACCATTCATTAACCACTAGGATTTAGCCCCCAGTAGCCCCAAATTAATTTATTTTTGTATCCCTTTAACAGATTAGAGTCAGAGTCCAATGTAGGATCATTGGCTCTCTGGTGGTCCAGTTCAACCCTGTAGATGGCAGATGTACTCTCCTTCATGCCAAAAGGTCTCTTCGCTGGGCTTTATCCATTAAGTTATTGTACAATGGTAGTTATATTAACATGCTTTAATTTCGGGACTTTAAAGTGAACCTGTCACTAGGAATGTCATTTTTTGCTGGTGACAGGTTCCAATAGCCAATGTTATGCTGCTTTTAAAAATGTGTTTGTCAGTATTCTGCATCATTTCAGTAGTTTTTATAAGTTTATTTTACGTTAGCCGGCTCCCTGCCAGGAGCGTGTGGTAAGTCCTGGGGGAAGGGCAGCTTCCTTGTGTGTGCCTGTGTCAGTCTCCTCTCCTCTTCCCCCTCCCCACTTCCTGTCATATGCATTGAGCAGGTAGGGGAGGGTGGGGTATGATGTGGAGTAGAGGAAGAATTCACAAAGAGACACAGATGCATACAAGCTGTAGATGCAAGGGGATATAAAAATACAGCAAAAATAAATTAATTTGGGGCTACTAGGGGCTAAATGCTAGTAGCTAATGAACAGTGGGTCCCATAATCTTATTTGGTGTACCCAATCAGCCTTAATTCCTACATTGACCTGCTCATGTAAGGTAGGATTTAGAGCCTGATCATGAGCCAGATGCTGGCATTTTTAAAATCTGCATGGCATAAGCTATCGGAAGCGGTCACCAGCTAAAAACCGCATTCCTGGTGACAGGTTCACTTTAAGGCGTAGCCACATGATATCTTCAGAATTTCAGTGCTCTGCCTTGTATGACCAATGTCCAATCACTGGTGTTGGTAGGAAAGCACAAGTGAAATGTAGCCATGTCCCACTATTGGAAAGGTCTTGAGGATTGTGCATCAATCCAATCAAGCGTATTTTTGGCTACAGAAACAAATCCGTAATGTTTACCTCCTACAGATGGTGGGTCCCGGCTTCTCTCTGAAGGTTATATTATTATTTAATTTGTCCACATGTAAAGTTAATACTGCGCCAATTACAATGTCTCCACCCCACAATATGCCGGTCTCATCCCGGGCGTCCAGGGTACAGCTCTGTCCCGCAACTTGTACGGCCGAGATAAGGTAATACTGCACGAGCGACCATAGTGTCTTGTAGAAAAGCATCTCCAACCTGGTGGTGGAAGGATATGTAAAATATACAACAGGAAATAGTAAGTAAACAAAAGTAAAAATTCCAAAATGTATAATAAGTATCATAAATATTATATAAATTATCTAAAATATTATTATAAATATAAATTAATAATTATCGGAAGGAAATGTGTCTCACAACATTAGGAACTTTAATAGTAATAATAACAATAAAAGTAATATATATATATTGAGATTAAAAAAACAACATGAAAACCCTATTGTGAAATCTATCACCCTTAATTCTATCCATTTAAAAACTGAATTTGTTCAATATGTTGGATTGTGTCTTATTTTACATTCCTAAGATTTATTTACCTGTGAGAATTAGGCATTTTATATCCTCTGTTATTTAAAAATATATCAAAATAGGTGAAAAATAAAATACGATTTTATTTTGTGTTATTTTTTTTAAAATGATTGTTTTTTTTTTTAAATATTTTGTTTATTTTATATTTATTTTGATTAATTGATGTGGCATCCAGACTGTTGAACATACAATATTTTTCCTTACGATAAATAACATATCATTTAAAATTTTGTAAATTTATGTAAAGATAAAAATGATAATAATAAAAATAATAATACTTGACATACCTCATTGTATTGAGGCTCCGGCCCATGCGCTGAGCAGGACAGTTATCGTGTCATGTACATATATATATATACACACATTAGAAGGACATTCTTGATCCCCAATGAACAGGTAATAACTCTGAATTTCCTCCGTCGGGATGAGATAATTGTTCTGCTATGTATAGAGCTATGCTTTTGTCTCTTGGAGGGGATTGCTGGTCCTCGGAGATCACATAATTGTGAACATAAGCGATTCACCTAATTGTCCTTTTTTAATCCTATTCAAGCCTAACATACATTTTATGTAGAAAAGAAATAAATCAAGATTAGATCCTAAGCTGCACATATGGAGAAAGTCACCCTTTATCCACAGGATCATCTGATAGGTGACAAATGGTGATTGGTAACGCTCCGACCAATAGAATCTTCCCTAGTACTTTACCCATAATAGCATTTACAAACACCTAAAAGTTTCATGAAATGGCTGAAAGTTTTCAATTTTACCTACTTGCTGTGTTTCACATAGTACCCATACTATTGGTAGCAAGAACTGAGGCCACCTAATATTCGATTATCTCGCTTTAAGAGAATCTTAGTTACATGGTCCAAGAAGGAACCTAACTGGTGCACAGGAATAATCCTCTACAACCGTTCTTAAGGCTTAAGGCATGGAGAGATCCTTCTGAAACCACCAACGCTTCCACCAATGGATCTTTCCTAGTATTGTCCTTCACCTTCTGAAGCCACCAACGCTCCAACCAATGGAATCTTCCCTAGTACTGCACCTTAAATAGCATTTACAAAAACCTAAAAGTTTCATGAAATGGATGAAAGTTTTTAATTTTACCTACCTGCTTTGATACCTGCATAGTACCCCACCAAATATTTGATTCCCTCGCTATAAGAGGATCTTAGTTACATGGTCCAAGAAGGAACCTAACTGGTGCAAAGGAAGAATCCTCTACAACCGTTCTTAAGGTTTAAGGCATTACCTTCTTAAGGCTGGGACATGGTGGAGGCATTCAACCATGTCCTTCTCCTTCTGAAACCACCAACGCTCCAACCAATGGAATTTTTTCTAGTATTGTACCTTTAATAGCATTTATGAATACCTAAAAAATTTTGTAGAAATGGCTGAAAGTTTTCAATTTTACCTACCTGCTTCGTTTGACACAGTACCCATGCCATTGGTAGCAAGTACTGAGGCCACCAAATATTTGATTCTCTCGTTATAAGTAGAATCAAACTGGTGCACAGGAATAATCCTCTACAACTTTATTCAACTACGATTTTGTCACGACAAACACTTCACCAGATTTGATCCAAGGTTGGTGGATCATACATTCGGCTCACCGACGTTATCCACTTATATATCTTTCCTCTGTGGAGCATGTTATTCGGGAGTCACCTATTCTTTTTTGGCCCAAACTAATGGGCAGTATTTATAGTCCTATTTCTGGTCTCCCGACTTGTTAACCCGAATATTTCCGATTTTCAACGATTTTCCCTGCATTGCCCCGGGATTTTGCGCCCATCGGAGTTGTGGTCTCATCGTCGCTACACATGCACTCGGTAATTCCCCGTTGAGTGTGAACGAAAACCCACGAATTGGAAACGCCAGCATATTTATCCAAATCGCGGCGTAGCCTCGCCGATTGACCTTCACCCATTATAGATGGCCGGTGTAGCTTCTATTTTCATAGTCCAGGACGCCCGAGGACTTTCAGCGCCAGCACGCCTACCCACCATGCTGGATGCTTCGAAGGAACTACTACTTAGTGAAGCCTGTCCGACCCGATCCACCGCCAATAGCACCCGCTGGATCGCGAATGGACCCGGGTAAGTAAATCTGCCCAATGCGTCATTCTGCTTTCCAGATCGTTTCCACTTTAAGACGCTCCATTTTTTTGTAGTGTTTGTTTGGTGATCTAAATGGCAATTATAGAGGTTAATATCTAGGAAAGAAAGTGTCCGGATGCAAAATCAGCTGCTTGGTTTAAGGTGGTGAAAGCAACTGCAAAGTTGGTGATGATGCATGTAACACCATCATTTCGGAACAGTCCACATAAAAATGCGTTGCCTTTAAGAGAAAATTTGTCATGGAATTATAGACTTACATAGAGGCTAGCTTAGTAAAAAAGATGCCTACATATAACTATACACCATATCCCATGCAATTTCCCTGCATATTCTCAAGTATGAAAGCAGCCAGAGTGAAGCTGAGCAGTGGAACTAGACATGTAATTTTGACAGTATGGATATCCTGTCCTCCTGTGATACGACTAGTCAATTGGCACTGGGCTGTGATGGTGGATTGAAGAAGTCAACATCGGCCAATACGACTCTTCAGTCCTACTATCAACCAAGTTCTTGATATGGACTATGGGTAACACCAGGTATGAAATCTTATAGTGTTATCTGCATAATGCTGGTTTCATTTGTGAGGGAATTTAAGAGTTGTCATGACACAGCCACCACTTCATTGCAGCCATGTTTAAAGGAGTTGGCCTCAATGTTTTTGGTAATATGTGTGTAAGTGGGGGCCAGTTTACCAATATACATCTAGTAATAGTTCGTCTCCACTTTCTTGATAAGGAAAGTGAAGTCTCCTGTCTTTTACTCATCAGTCAGAGATTCCTGATACCATGCAAGATGCATATGTAGGGCCTGATGTGATCTCTTCTTTCCATGAACAATCCCCCTGCCAGGCCCTTGATCTTATATTCATAACACCTATCATAAGGGTGGAAGGGTGATTGTTCATGGACAAATTGAGATTACGAACCCATCATCGCACTCATTTTATGTTCAGGAATCCCCCCCCCCAACACACAATACCAAAATACATGAGGTAAAGTGGCCAACCCCTTAACCGGGATTCCTGCTTTGTAATACCACCATTTATCAGCACTGATGGGGTAATCTCTCACTGAGCAGAGATCTCAGACCTACATAGTGAGTAACTGACCCGGTTTTCTAGAAATTAATAGTTTCATAGAGTACAACCTGTGGGTTGGTTCTTAGGGTTCGCCACCAAGTAAATTAGTTGTCAAGAAAACTTTCAAGTTTAAATAAAACATCCTGGTTTGTTCTTATGGAATGTTGCACATTGTTTTTATCTTTTGATTCCCACACCTCCGTTGTATGAGTGTATACGGATGTCCTCAGGTTCAGAAAGCCCTCTAAGTAAGAACCTAGCGTGTTTTGCTTTCATTGTATCCCATGGCCTCGGAGAGATCTCATAATTACGGGTAAGTCATATGTTTTTTTTTATATTTTTTAGTGTTTTGTTTTCTACATGGTTGTTCTAAAAATGTATCCCAATAATGAGAAAATTCAGGGAAACCTAGCAAAAAGTAGAAAGTAGAATATCAGGGCCACCACTAAAGATGTAAGGCATCATACGTGGCATATTAAATATATGGGGTCTCTAGATTAGTCATCCCTTGAAGGCACCATAGCCCTCATACCTTTCTGTAAATGTAAGTATATACATCTTCTTTCAATCTTACTTCAGATGCGAATGGATGTCTTAAATGTCCATGGGACCATGGCCAAACCACAAAAGGCAAATGCTAACCAAAAACTTAACGAACTCGTACCATCTCCCATGAGAGACCTCTAAGGTGTCATTTTGATGTCCACCAGTAGCACATCCTCCTTTATTTCCTTTGGTTTGTCCTCAGCCTCTTGGTCCATTATAAGCCACCCCTTAGTCAAAGCCACAACTATACACCATTGTTGGTCTTCTGTCTTCTCTTTCTCTCCTTCGTTTCCGATGTTCCTCTGCTTTCTCTCTCTTTGGTATCTATCACGGTATTCCAACATGTCAAGTGTCTTCTGCGCCAAGTACCTTCGAGTGGCCTTTGCTTTTTGTGTCTCATGCATTTGGCCAAAACAGTTATTTGTTATGTTGCAGTGCATGTGCAAGGCTACCAAGCCAACAGTAGTTTTGACGACACGGGTGGGTTAAGACCTCAAATTTCAAATATTTGGTGATCAGCTATAGGAACATTCCTTCAGTTACTAATAAGCATACGTGGTTATGGAGCGCACCTCTCCTTTCCCACTCATCCAAACTGTGGGAAAGTGCAAATACTGAGTGATCATAAGCAGAGCTGCCACTGAGGGGGTTTCCCCTTCTACCAGCGTGTGGTGTAGCTCTGCTTGTTTATTTTAGGCGTTCTTAGCCTGATCTGCGCTTTCTGTGGCTGATTCTGCCGACCTCCGACAGCTACAGAAGCAAGGTTCATCACCTTCAGCATGGTGGCCTTTCCTAAGTGTCTGGGGTCTTATATACGTGGGGTCATGTATGCCGGCACCCGTGGTAAATACACAACTGCAGCCATGGAAATATTGCAATCCTGTCATCGAACTGGCATGCTCGGTCTGTATGTTTGCTCCAAATGTTTAACATTATTTTGTTTCAACCCAAGATGAACTCACGAAGACACTTGATGGTGGACACGAGATAAAATAAAAATTTTTGATGAATTCTATGGAAATCGTGTTAAATTAAAAACTAATAAATATCCACATCTCATACAGTCTCTGTTTTTTATGCATGTTATTTTTATTATTTATGTGCAACATTTCCAACATTGACCACAGCAAATTATAATAAAGAAGTTCAGTTCCACTTGGCCGCACCTTACTTTGGGAGAGATCTAAAAGGATGTTGGAAAGGAATCCACTATGAGTCAAAGAGTCTCTGCCACGTGTTTAGATTAAATTGCATACTTTTGTAAGATTAATTAATGGCAGTGTCCAATCACAAAAATATGATACTGTGATGATGCGTCTCCGCATTGGTGACCCTTAGTCTCGGCATAACAAAGGGCTAGACTAAGTGCCATCTAATGACTGAAACATTCTACAGTGTAATTTTTTGTGGTTGTATACAGGGTCGGCTCCATGTTTCACTAGGCCCCTGGGCGGCAGAGCCTCAGGGGCCCCTTTTCAGTGAACTCAATAGTGGCAATTAAAATTCAGAAATCAAAACTAAACTATCCTTCGTTTCATCTTTTCCTAGTTTATCAACGGCCCCTGGGGTTATTAATATATAGCCACCTATGAGAATAGAAAAGCCCACGCACCCCTCGATCCTCATGGCGTCTATTAGTGGTCCACCTCACTCTGGGCCCGGCGTTGCGCTCAGGTTTGCCTTGCCCCTGGCGGTGCCAGCCCTTGGTTGGAACAACCTTGTTTATTTTTTCCAATCAGCTACATGTACTACGGTGAAGGGATATTATGCATGTGCCAAAAAAAACTGATGGGTCCCGTTCTAGTTTCTCCATTATCCTCTTCCACACTTGCATCTTATCTTACCACTGAGCGAATGGCATAAACCACCTAAAAGGCTCTCTGGAGAAATTATCAATGGCCGTTGATGCAGGTTCAGATGATCAGGTATGGCCTAGTAGAAGATACTAGGATGAAATAAGTCAACTTTTTGGAGATTCCATGTTTTGATCGAACAAAGGGTAAGAACTTTGTACACAGAGATTGATCAAGAATAAGGCCACATCAGCGGAGAGGGATAAAAGAACATCTCTCACAGATACTCTGAGCCGGCGTCTGTTGTTTTTTTTAAATAAATGTGATGGGTCACACATGGGTTTTCACCATAATAATTTTCTTATTTTCATTGTAACAGGATTCGTATATTTCCCCTTTTTTGGACATTTGTCCAGACAATGACAAACTCACACCTGAAGACATGCAGAGGTAACTGTAAAGACGTCTTTTGTTTTTTTCGATTTTCACTAAATTCCAACCTTTCCATTAGCAACAAAATAAATTCAAACTTCAGATCTTAACAGACACCAAAATAAAAACTCTACCTCATCTCATAATGTATCCATCAAATCCAGAGACTAAAATAAAATGCGCGTTTGATCTTTGTTCATCCTCCTCCCAACCATGTAGCTTTCCCAATGAGTGCTAACCCCGATTCCTCTAATGGGGTCATTAAAAATAAAAAACAAACTCTACAAACAAAAAATCAACTCTCACCCACTTACAACAATGGAAACCCATAACATTTTTACATTCAAAACAATTCCAGGACAATTTTGGCCATTTAATCTGCTGATCTATTTGGCCTTTTTTGATACATCAAGTCCCAACTCTACATCCGCAATGTAGCTTGGAGGTTGATGAGAGCCATTAGCTTTTTGTCCCCAGTTGTGGTAGAAGAAGTCAGTAAGCCCTCCTACTCTGTACTGTAATCATTTGCCCTGTTTGAAGTCATTACCTGTGTAAAAGACACCTGTTCATACACTCAATCAACCATTCTCCTCCCTCTCCACCCTTGCCAAGACCAAAGGGCTGTCTAGATCGCCAGGAGAAATTGTGACTGCAACAAGCTTGCATGGGCTACAAGGGACAACAGGCAGAAGCTTTGGTGTGACGACAACAACTGTTGGCAAATTATTGGAAATGGATAATACAAAGGAAATACGTAGAACTGGAACGGGGCGATGAGAGCAACCACGATTCTTAGGGAGGGAGGACTAGAATCAATAACAGATTACAAAATTTGCGCGGGTTTATTTCAGTTTGAAAATACCACTGATGGGAGACCTCATTACAAATGTGCAAATACCACATGAACGTACAGTACAAAGATCCTCTCCAAAGATCTTTTCATAACTAAGAGCCTGTAACCATGACAAGGGGGCATCCTCGCACCTTAGAGAGAGGTGGTTCTACATCACCTAGACAGGGCAATCCTCTACAAACCTAGAGGAGAGGAGGTCTACCATCACCTAAGACAGGGGGCATCCTCTACACCTAGAGAGAGAGAGGTTCTAACCATCACCATAGACGGGAGCAACCTCTACAAACCCCTAAGGAGAGGTGTTCTAACTACAATCACCATAGACAGAGAAAGGGGGCATCTCCTACACCTAGAGAGACGAGGTTCTAACCATCACCAAGACAGGGGCATCCTCTCACACCTAAGGAAGTAGGTTCTAAACCATCACCATAGACAATGGACCATCCCTCCACCCTAGATGACAGGTGGTTCAAATCTCACCATAGACGGGGCATCCGCTACAACCTAGAGGGACGAGGTTTTCTTGAGTCTACCAATCCCATAGACATGGCATCCTCCTACACTAGAGAGAGGAGGTTCTACCATCACCATAAGACAGGGATGCATCCCCACCACCTAGATGACAGGTGGTTAACACTCATCACCAAGACAGGGAGGCATCCTCTATACAACCTAGAGGAAGAGTTCTACCATCACCATAGCAGGGACATTCACTACACCTAGAGGAAGAGGAGGTTCTATTGCTACTACTATCAACAATAGACGGGGCATCCTCCACACCTATGGAGAGGAAGGTTCTACCATCACCATAAAAGACCAAACCAAGGACGCTCCCTACACTAGGGAGAGGGGTTCTTACATACAACATAGACAGGGGCATCCTCTACACCTATATAGAGAGGAGGTTCTAACCATCACCATAGACCGAGGCGCGCAATCGCTACACCTAGGGGAGAGGAGGCTTTTTTACCACTCACCATAGACGGGAGCTCCTCTAACCTAGAGAAGAGGTGTCTTACCATCACCATAGACAGGGGGCATTTCTACAACTAGAGGGGAGGAGTTTATTCATACCATCACATAGACAAGGGAGCATCCTTACACCTGAGGAGAGGAGGTTCTAGGCCATCACCTATGCAACAGGGGACACTCCCATCCACCCCCCTAGAGACGGGTCAACATCTGGACTGGCATTTACATGAGAGATTCACCTCACCATAGAAGATCAACCTGAGAAGTGTCTATCCCTAGCGCTCCCACACCAAACGTGGCAATCAACGAGGGAGACCCGAGGAGGGGTTCTACCATCACCTAGACCAGGGGCATTCTCTACTACGAGGAGAGAGGGTTCTTTACCATCGACCATAGACAGGGAGGCACTCCACCATAAGGCGCTACCACACATACGGACGATCCTTACCATAGGAAGTGGTTCTACATCTCAACATCAGACAGGGGCAACATCCTCCTCAACCTAGAGAGAGATGAGGTTCTCTACCATTTTTTCCACCATAGGACAGGGGGCAATTCCACTACCTAGAGGAGAGGAGGTTTAACCATCATACATAGACAGGGTATATCCTCTACACCTAGATAGGAGGGTGTCTACATCACATACAGGCACTACACATAAGGAGAGTTTACAACTAGGGCATCTCTACACCTGAGGAGAGGAGTTCTACCATCACTACAGGAACCCACATAGACAGGGGGCATCACCTAGCAACCTTACTGAGGAGACGATTCTTTACCACACATCAGACGGGCATCCTCTACACCTAGAGGAGAGGAGGGTTCTACCATCAGCCATAAGACAGGGAGCATCCTCCCAACTAGAGGACAGTGGTAATAATCACCATAGACAAGGGGGAGATCTCTCTACACCTAGGAGAGGAGTTCTAACCATCACCAAGAACCAGGGGGGCATCATCACAAACCTAGAGGAGAGGAAGGTTCTACCATACACATAGAAGGGACGCATCCGTCACACTCCCCTAGAAGAGGGGTTTCATCAAAATCATCACACCATGACAGGGAGCTCCTCTCAAACTAGAGAGAAGGATGTTCTCCATACATATACAGGGGGCATCACTCCACGACGAGGAGAGGAGTTCTAAACATCACCCATAGACGGGAAGCATCTCTACACCTGAGGGAGGGGGTTCTAACCATCACCATAGAAGGGCAAAATCCCTCCACACCTAGAGGCCAGGTAGGGTTCATACTCACCATAGAAAGGGGCATCTCCTACACCTAGAGGAGAGAGAGTCTTACCATCCATAGACAGGGGGCATCCTCTCACCAGGGAGAGGAGGTTCTACCTCACCATAAAAATACCCAGAACCGGGGTTAAATCAAACATGCCTCCTACACCTAGAGACAGTTGGTTTCACATTCACCATAGGACGGGGCAGTCCTCCCATACCTAGAGGAGAGGAGGTCTTAACCATCACCAAGACAGGAGCGCATCCTCTACACCTGAGAGAGAGTGATAGTTGTAACCATCACCATAGCAGGGCATCTCCTACCATAGAGAGAGGAGGAGTTTTTAACCATCACATAGGCCAGGGGGCTCACTCGCACCTAGAGAGAGGAGTTTTTACCATCATCATAAGACGGGGGCATCCTCACACTAAGTGAAGAGGAGGTTCTACCATCACCTAGACAGGGGACATCCTCCACACTCGAGGACAGGTGGTAATCCACATACGGAAGGCATCTCACCAGAAACGATCTAACATGAGGGGCCACTCTCTTACACATTAGAGGAGAGAGAGGTTCTACCATCACCATAGACGGGACATCCTACACCTGAAAGACGGATGTTCACATCACCATAGACAGGGGCATCTCTACTACACTTAGAGGAGTGAGGTTCTACCATATCATAGACTGGGGGCACCTCCTCTCACACACTAGAGGAGAGGGGTTCTACATCACACCTAGACAGGAGTGCAATCATCCTTACACCTAGAGGAGAGGATTGGTTCTACATCACCTAGACGGGGCATCCCCACACCTAAGATACAGTGAGGTTCTCCATCACCAATAGACAAGGGGCATCCTCTAACATAGAGGAGACGAGAGTTTTTCCATCACTCATAGACAGGGGCATCTTACACACTAGAGTAAGGAGGTTCTTCTACCATCACCATACAGCTGACTCCAAAGAAAGGTTGTTCTCGTGACCGGGATCCTCCTTACCTAGAGTGAGACGAGGTTCAAACATCACCATGACAGGGAGCTATACCTCTACACCAGAGAGAGAGAGTGTCTACCATCACCATAGACAGGGGGCATCCTCCACGTACCCATAGAGGAGAGGAGTTCTCTCCCCGAGGAACATTTACACCTACAGAGAGTGTCCCCTCATCAATAGACAGGGGCATGCTCACACCTAGAGAGAGGAGGTTCTACCATCACCAGAGACAGGGATCAAATCCTAGAAGCAGTTTTACATCTCTAGAGGGGATCATCAAAGAGGAGAGATTCCCATCACACATAGAAGGGACATCCTCTACACCTAGAGGATAGGTGGTTCGTCGATCAACGATAGACAGGGCATCCTTCCTAGGGCAGGTATACACCATAGGACGCATTCTACCAGGAGGAGGATCTACATCTACCATAGTGACAGGGGCATTCACTACCATAAGGAGATGGAGTTTTTAACCACCACATAACCAGGGGGCATCCTACCACTAAGCAAGATTCACCACAAGATAAGGGATCTCCAGAGGAGGGTTCTCACCATGAGCAGACGATCTACGTTCTGAGAGGTGTACAATCACATAGACAGGGGGCATCACTACTACCTAGAGAAGAGATTTTTGGGGTTTACTCATCATCCATAGACGGGGCCATCCTCATAACCTAGGAGAGGAGTTTTACTCCTCACCATAGACCAACGGGGGCTCCTCTATCACCTAGAGGAAAGAAGGATGGTTCTACCATCAAATACCATAAGTGGGGCATCCTCTACACCACTAATGGAGAGGTCTTATTACCTCCCACAACAGGGGGACATCCTCATAATACCCTAGATAGAGGGAGTTCTATCACACATAGACAGCATCTACCTAGAGAGGGAGCTATCCATCACCGTAGACATGGGATTCATCTACACAATTGGAGAGAGAGTTCTACCATCACCTGCCCAGCGTGAGGACATCTCTCTACACCTAGAGGAGAGGATGATTACTAATAGAAGGGCCATCTTAAGAGTACCATCGAAACAGGGGGCTCCCTTATCACTAGAGGAGAGGTGGATTACTAACCATCACATAGACCAGGGGGCATCCTCTTCCCTAGGGGATACGGGGTTCTCATCATCAATCATAGCACAGTGGGGGACTGCTACACCTCGGAGAGGAGGAGGTTCTACTATCAACATAGGCCAGGGAGCATCCTCTACACCTTGAGGAGAGGAGGTTTCTATCATAGGCAGGCACTTGTCATCCTAGTTGGATTGAGAGGTCTATCCACAATGCCAGGGGAATACTCCTCTACACCTTGAGGGAGGATGGTTCACTCATATCCAAGGCAAGGGGGCATTGTCGACCTATATCATCCTTAGGAGAGGAGGGTTCTATCCACTCACCGATAGACAGGGGAAATCCTCCACCTAGAAGGAGAGGTGATTCTACCATCACCCATCAGCAGGCGGGCATCCTCTACACCTAGAGGAGAGGGTGTTCACCATCATCATAGTCACAGGGGGCAACCTCATCACAGAGCGTAGAGGATGGAGCTTCTTCCATCACCACTAGACAAGGGGGATCCTCTACACCTAGAGGATACGAGGGTTTCTAAAATTCTAACCATCACCCTAGACAGGGGGCATCCTCTACACCTAGAGGAGAGGAGGTTCTAAACCAATCACCATAGACAAAGGGGACACAAATCCTCTACATCTAGAGGAGGTTATGTTCCCCATACACCATAGACACGGGGAATTTACTCTACACACAACGAGAGGAGGTTCTACATCACCATAGACAAATGTTCTTTAACTGTAAGAGCCCATGAGGCCATGGATCTCTCTGCCGCAGGAGGCTGTTATTGAGGCTCTTGTCAGTGTCAAGAGCAGGGGCCCTGTGATGCCTTTCTCTGCAGAGGAAAAATATCACAGGTTATACGTAATATTTATATTATATTTAATAATTCTTCAAAGGTTAGATTGTTGGACTTGGTTCTTTTTCCGGCCGATAATATAAACAAGGATTACTATGATACTATTAATGTCAATGAGAACAGGAATACATGACAACCGTTATTGAATGGGTGGATGGGAGAGCAAGTGCTATGCACTGTAAAATTTTGGCCAGAAAAACTCTGTCACATCCGCAAGAGCATTATGATGGGTTGTGTGTTGGGATCTCCATATGAAATGACATGAGGAACAGGTCACTCATAGTGGCTCTGTAAGACATTGTAAGGTCACGCAGTATCAAGTCACAATTGCAGTATTCTGATCTTGAACCCATTATAAATTCTTAAAAACTCAACATTTTGCCCCAGCGGAACAGCCAGAAGCCTGGAAGTATCTTAGAAGTATCTTAGGATTAAGAATGCACCTAATCCCTGCCCTCAGTGTAGTCAAAACTACAAGATACTACAGGAAGGTTTGACCCTGTTGATCGCAAACAAAGGTTTGTACAAAATATTATAGTTTCATTTTTCTGTTGTATCAAATATTTATTTCATTCAATAAAATGCAAATTACTTATTTAAAAATAATACAATGCGATTTTCTGTATTTTTTATTTTTCATTTTTGTCTCCAAAAGGTGAAGTGACCTACGATAACAATTACAGGCCTCTCCATTCTTTGTAGGTGGGAAAACTTGCCAAATCAGCAATGTATCAAATACTTATTTTCCCTCTGTAGTGGCTACAGTATTGATGAGGTCACAGAAATGGCCTAAGAAACAGATCAAACTGGAATGAAAACCAGAAGATGTCCTGATAGAGACAGAAAGTCTGAGAACCTACTGCAACATGGACATAGTGTCAAAGAATTTCCTTCTGGATGGACCTTGCTATAATCTCTCTTTTGTCTTCTCAGTCCCTCATGCATGAAATAATAATAAGTTAGATTGGGAATGCCTAACTGTGAGAAGTGCGAAGAAGGTTTTTAGCGACATGTGTGATTTCATCTACATGTGCTGAGGAAAAATTGCTTGGCTGAATACCTCAGATATGGTGGTTTTCACAGATGAAGACCTGGTCTAATGGGTGGAGCCAGCCCCCCCCCCCGAGACAGAGCCCTTAAAGAATTAACTACTTAAACGTTTAAAGCAGTTGTAGATGGATAGCCTTGTGCTCCATTAGGTTCCTTCCTTGGATCATAACGAAATTCTTTGTTTAAGTGAGAGTTTTCAAATATTTGGTGGCCAAATTACTTGTATCTTAATGGATGGGTACTGTGTCAAATGTTTTGGGGTAGGTAAACATTGAAAAACTCTCAGCCATTCACCCAAAAGTTCAGGTATGTTTGTAAATGCTATTTACGGTACAGTACTAGGAAGATTCCATTGGTTGGAGCGTTGGCGGTTTGCAGAAGGAGACGGAAACGGGTTTGAATGCCTCCACCATCTGCCCCAGCCTTAATAAAAGTTTGTAGGAATTATTCCCTGTCGCACCAGTTATGATTCTACTATAGTGAGGGGGAGAAGCAAATATTTGTTGGACTTGCATTAGTTTCTTGCTTTCCAATGGGCATGGGTACAGTGTCAAACAAGCAGGTAAGGTAAACTGAAACTTTATCAGCCATTTCACCAACCCAACTTTTAGGTATTCATAATGCTATAAAAATTACAACTAGAAAATATTCCATTGGTGTGGCTTTGGTGGGTTTGAAGCGAGAAGGACAATGGTTGACTGCCTCCACCATGTCCAGCCATTAAAGAAAAGTTG